>JACEVL010000913.1:0-57500 GCA_020284085.1 Aporrectodea caliginosa | reverse complement strand
GACTCTTCTAGTGTTCTGTACCTTGTTTTTGCTCACTGGTGAAATGTCTGCACTTAACGATAATAGCATCAATTTAAATGGAAAGGGCTCCTCATCTGTCTAACTAATGACGCATAGGAAAGACAAGTTTATCTGCCATGGAATGTTTTTGAACTAATAGGAGAGGTCTTCACTGGCAGCTCATCGCACACACGTAGAACCAACTCAACGACCCTAAGTCAACTATTTTCCGATGACTGACAAGTGCTTTTATCAAACAAGAAAATGCTCTATTTTTATATATATATAAAATACATATATATATTATATATATATATATTATATAATTTATATATATATAATTATAATTTATATATCTGTGGACGGTTCTCGTAATCCATGCGGCTTAGACCGGCTTCAAAAGAACGTGCCGACAATTAAGGCGTCAGTCAAATACAGCGGTGACATATATAAAGCCCTACGTCATTGTGCACGGAATGTCAACAGCGCAGAAAACACATATTCAGTGCTTCTATAGCGCAGATTCTGAGGCAGGGCTTCAATTATTTTGAAGTTTCTGCATTCCTATGCATAGGACCTTCCAAGTCCTTTTCATCCTTATTCAATTCTTCAATATATTACTTCCCGTGTTGTATGGAAACTCCGTTTTTCTTGCCCTTATATGTAGGCCTAATATCGAGCATCTGTCTCAATTAAAAGCATCTTGAGTCTTGTTACCTCATGCACATTCTTCCTAGATCCTCATTCAGTATTTTTTTCTCCTTTTCTCCTAGTCAACCATTTTTTCTCCTTTTCTCCTAGTCAACCATTGAACGACCTATTTTCACATCATCTACAAACCTAAAAATGCTCGTTGCAATTCCAGACACTAAACCTTGTGGTACTAAACCTTGTGGAACCCCGCTTAGCACCTTTGCTCAGGCAGAATATTTAAAGGTAGCCAGTCTTCCGGTGTACTATACAGGCATATATACATGTACATGCATAGCGTAACTCAAATAGGGTCAAGATTTTTAAATAACGTCGATGTCAGGCTCTATTAAAGCGGTTCATTTAAGGACCTAATTAACGTCATAAAACGGAACTAATCTGGGACAGGCGAAAGTGGGAATGATGGAGGATAATCTACCTGGGCCTCTAGAATAATTTTGAAAGTAAGCATAATCTCGAGACTTCTACAGCGCCCCAAACAGCGAATTCGTGGAAAACAGCTGATTCAATTATGCGGCGAGGGAGGTAAGGAGAAGCGGAGGACTTAGGATAGGATTTGTGAAAGAGCAGTGTTTTCAGTTTTGAGTGAAAGACCTGTGGAGAGATAGCAAGAGGTGAGGTTTTGGAGAAAGACCTGTGGAGAGATAGCAAGTCTAGATGAGGTTTTGGTGAGTTTGTAGGCTGGATCAGATATTTGGTGTATTCCACCGAGACAGAACAGCTATCATAGCAAAATGTGCAAATCGCTCTATAGACATAGCTGAGCTATATGTCTATAGAGCGATTTGAACATTTTAATGATGATGTGACGGAAGAGTGTAGAAGTGTTAGTGTGGAAGTGAAGCGGGTTGATTGATGGTTCGATTGTAAATTACTGACGGAAATAGGATGGCTGAAAGATTAAAGTAACTGTTCTAGGGGGGTGATAAGACTTTGTATCCTATTCGTTCAGATATTTTAGGCCAGTGGAGTGATTTGAGAACAGGAGTGATATGTATAATTTACATATTTACAGTTACATCAGTTATGTAGCCTACATCATAATGCTCATTGTGTCATTCAATGCGCCTGTTGCTGTTGCTGCTGCTATGCTGCTGCCGCTGCTGCTGCTGCCGTCTTGGAATATCATTGTGCGATATGTGATGTGCTGTGGCAAAATTGCAGCTTCTTTCGCTAGGCGTCACCAATGTTTGGCGCATTCTGGCGAATGGACTATTGATGATTTTGACACGGAAGATGTGCAAGTCGACTCCAGGTCAATGCCATCGATTTTTAATTATACGCCCACCGATGGCAATATAATAAATTCTTCTGGATCTCATTTGGGACCAGTCCGACGGATTATGAGTAGTTAACTTTTGTAACCTGCAGCCTCACTTCTACGCGACAATCGACTGATGGTATAGGCTAAGATATAAGCCAAATCTGCGATAGATTTGCAGCTATTCGTAAATTTAGGCGTCATGAATTGGCGGATCCAGCCACAGAGTGTAAGTAAGTAAGTAAGTAAGTAAGTAAGTAAGTAAGTATATTCTTTATTAACCAATTGCTAATCGCACTTTGGTGTACAGACATCTTCATAAACAAAGTTAAAAAGTATAAAGTTTCCTGACAATTAACGTTTTTCGCATTAAGTAAGTTAGTGACAATATCCCTTAATAAACCAACAGTGGTCAAAGGAGACGAGTGAGGATTTGAGATGAAACATGAAGCTGGATTCAGAAGCAGAACCCCAGTCTTGTGTCAGGGTGCGACGCCTTTTGAAGCTAAAAGCATTTTCTATTGCAAAAAAACCAAGTTTTTATTATTTAAATTTAAGTTTAGCCTTATTATGAGAAGATTGTGTGCCTACAAGCATGGCATACTTAATTTTGTTTTAAATTGTGATTTTTGATCAGCGAAAAATCGGACGTGCGATGAGAGTAGAATGTTGAAAGGACGTCAGCTAGCCAAAAACGGGTGCAACGGTTGTATTGTATTGTATTGTATTTGAAGCACTTCAGGTGCTAAACTCTATCATCTGCAACCAGTACACATTACATTCCGCCTCCTCCTTTTCCTCCTCCTCCTTCTCCTCTTCCTCCTGCTTCTTCTCTTCCTCTTCTTTCTCCTCCTCCTCCTCTTCTTCTTCCTCCTCCATTCATATCTGATATGTCATATCATCCATTCATATCTTATGTCTACATTCATTGCTATTTACTTGTTTATTCGCCAGTCGATGACGTTAAGCTTTTGCAAGTTAAGAACTCACTCAAAGTCTCTATTCATTGACCGTTTCATAAGAGATCCACACACAAGATGGCGCCTTTTGAGGCTCCTCCTCCGCCTTCTCGTTTTATTCATTTCCTCTACCATCCCATCGCCGCTTTTGCTCTCATTCTTCACCTTTTCTTCAATTTCCTTCTTGTCATTCCATTTTCATTCATCTCTTGTTTTGTTATTTTCGTCCTTCCAACATTCTCCTCTTTTCTTATTCTCAACTCAGTGGATTTTTGTTTTCGATCTTACCGTCTCCTTCTCCTTCTCACTCTTCTCGACCCCTTACTCCTCTTTCTCTTGCTCCTTCTAAATCTACTATCGTCTACGTGCTGTCTTTGACGCCTCTCCTACTCTTCCACCGACTCCCTTCCTTCTCAATTTCCTACTCCTTTTCTTCCTTCTTCCATTCGTTCTTCTTCTCTTCTTTCTCTTCCATTTTCTTTTTGTGACTATTTCATTCTCTGTAGTTGTTGATCCTCTTCTTTCCACTTTATTTTCCTTTCTAATAGTCTTCTCTTCCATCACCTATGTTGTTCAACCTTGCCTTCTAGATATCTTTCTCCTCTTCCTCTTCCTCCTCTTCCTCCTCTTCTTCCTCTTCCTCCTCTTCCTCCTCTTCCTCCTGCTCCTCTTCCTCTCTTTCCTGCTTCTCTTCTTCCTCTTCCTTCTGCTCCTCTTCCTACTATTCCTCCTGCTTGTCTTCAGTCTGCTCCTCTTACTCCTCTTCTTCTTCCTCCTCCTCCTCCTCCTTTTCGCCCTACGCCTCTTTCCTCCTCTCATCCTCTACCTCTTCCTCCTCCTCCTCCTCCTCCTCGTCCTCTCTATCGCCTTCCTTCTAGGGGTCTGCGGGTATACCCGTACCCGCGGGTTTACCCGTACCCGACCCGTACCCGCGGGTCGGGTACGGGTCGGGTAGACATTTTACGGGTCGGGTCGGGTACGGGTAGGACTATTACTGGTACTATTACGGGTACGGGTATACCCGGTTTTACCTGTAACAACTGAAGTTTTGGGGTTACATGTAATTGTGAGTCTTGCACCTTCAGAGTCTCAGAGACTTACAATTCCTGCTTTCCTGTCTAAGCATCATACCCTTGTGTTGACCTAGTCCGTGCGCCTTAGTGAGTTTGACTTTCATTTATAGATGCTCAATTTACAGTTACAAGATAGCTTGTTTCCATTAACACAATCCGATCGTAGGGTTTTGACATATGTCTCATCTGAGTTTCAGTCCCGACAGCCTGTGTCGGAGGTCGCTGACGTCGAGCTTGGCAGTCCAGCAGCCGTGGTTTCTTTAAAACAGGTTGATGCAGTGACGTAGTTGAGTCTAAGAATAGTTGAAACACCAAGTCTGTCACCTCTTTCCCTCTGAGATATACTTAAACTATTCAACTAGAGGTATTTTGTTGCAAACTGCCGTGTTATGGCTGGCTGCATACAAGTTATTATATTTTTTAATCGCCCGAGATGAGTGTAATCCCCCAGGCTCTAAGAAACTATCCGAAGAGTTTTGTCGTTCTGGAGTTAAAGGTCATCTTCACCGGTCAAATGTGTAAACGTGCAATGAAAAGCAACAGCATTGAACCGTTGTGTGCAAATTGAAAGACGCTGAAAGAGGCGTGCTCTGCTGTCTTCTGCGGGTAATCCCCAAAACAAGTTATTATTATTAATATTATTATTATTATTATTATTATTATTATTATTATTATTATTATTATTATTATTATTATTATTATTATTATTATTATTATTATTATTATTATTATTATTATTATCGTCATCATCATCATCGTCATCATCATCATTATTGCTGTGATCATCACTGTGATCGTCAGACCCTTATTATTACTACCACATGCTTTGTAAGACCATTGGACTGGTAGGGACTGGGATCATAGGACGTCCTATTAATTACGTGGCGGATACGGTACGGGTACGGGTATACCCGCGGGTACGGGTCGGGTTGGGTAGTAATTTCGAGTACGGGTCGGGTACGGGTACGGGTAACGGTCCTGTGTTACGGGTACGGGTCGGGTAGCAAAAATGCTCTACCCGCAGACCTCTACTTCCTTCTACACCTCCTCCTCTTCTCCTCCTTTTCCTCCTCCCATTTCTTCTAATTCTCGATGTCGCTTTCTTCGTTCCCATTTGCCTTCTTCTCCTCTTCTTCTTCTCATCAAACACAATCTCTGCCTTTCTTTTTTTCTCTGCTATTACTCGCCATCCACCATCCTCCAGATTATTTATTCCCTCGTCCATTGATCTTCTTTCCTCCTTCTCTCTCGTCCATCACTCTTCCTTTCTTCTCATTCACATTCCACATTCACTGTATTCTTGATGTCCTCATGTCTTCTGTTCCTGGCTATTTTCTGCACCGCGTCCACATCCTCTACCTCTCCCTCCTCCGCCTCTGCTTCCTTCTCTTCCTTCTCTTCCTTCTTTTCCTTCTCCTCTTCCTCTTTCGCCTCATCGCTGTTCTCCTCCATCTCTGATGCTTTCTTCTTTCCCGCGTCTTCCACTTCCTCCTCTTCCTCCATTTTCTCGCGGCACCTTCTTCCTCCTTCTCCTCCTCCTCCTCTTTATCCTCCTCTTCCTCCTCTTCTTCTTCCTCCTCCTCTTCTTCTTTCTCCTCCTCCTCCTCCTCCTCTTTCCGCTTCCTTCTCCTCCTCCTCCTCCTCCTCCTTTTCATCCTCTTCCTCCTCCTCCTTCTCCTCTTCCTCCTGCTTCTTCTCTTCTTCTTCCTCCTCCTCTTCTTCTTCTTTCTCCTCCTTCTCCTCTTCTTCTTTCTCCTCCTCTTTTCTTTCTCCCCTTCCTCTTCCTCTCCTCTTTTTCTCCTCCTCTCCCTCCTCCTCTCCTTCCTCCTTTCCTTCTTCTTCTTCTTCCTCCTCTCCTCTTCCTCCTCCTTTTCCTCCTCCTCCTCCTTCTCATTCTCCTCCTCCTCTTCTTCTTCTTCCTCCTTCTCCTCCTTCTCTTCCTCTTCTCTTCTTCCACCTTCTCCTCTTCTTCTTCCTCTTCTTCCTCCTCCTCTTCTCTTCTCTTCCTCCTTCTTCTCCTCCTCCTCTCCTTCTCCTCCTCCTCCTTCTCTTCCTCCTCCTCCTCCTCTCTCTTCCTCCTCCTCCTCCTTCTTCTCCTCTTCTACCTCTTCCTCCTCCTCCTCTTTCTCCTCCACCCCACCTGTTTCGCTACGACGGAGTAAGAATGATCCAGCGATGACCGTTCGGCGAGAGAAGAAATCTCTGCTGATATCTGAATCTGAAGCTCCATCACAATGGCTGTCAGCCGACAATCGCCTGACTTCCTAGAAGCCGCAATTTCATTGCACATAAAAGCCGAAACAGCCGAATAGCCCCACAAGCATCGGCCGCCGCTGCAGCGCACCAAACACCAAACACCAACCAAGCAACAACGGACTCGCCTTCATATCTCGACCGGATAAATTAAACGCTCATAAGCCACACATCAACTAATCAGTTTCTGTTTTCATTATTTTCATTAATGCCTCCGTATACAACACATGGTCGGTGTTCTAAGCTTATATAAAATACAGCCCGTAAAAACAAAGTTTTTTACTATATCCATCTACTATCCTATAATGCGTCTTATGAAGCAGTTACCTCTACAAATATATAGTCCGCGTTCATTTTACGTCATAGCGTGCGTTTAATCCAGCGCGCCCGTTTTTGTTGCGGCCATGGCAACGCTGCGTATCGGAAAAGTTGATTCCCCGATTCGAAAAGTTGAGTCCCCGATTCTATAAGCTTGCCTTTTTTGGGGGAGCTGAAATTTTTATAGAATGAAGTGTCTGCGAGGGCGAGTCTATCTGCCAAGTTTCAGGACGATTGAATGATTGTAAGTGATCGAATTAGTCGTCGCAAAATTTGACTTTTTAGCCTGTGGCTCAAACAAACAAACATTCAAGATTTCCGTAAGTTAAAGTAGATGGATAATAAAATACAGCCCGTAAAAACAAAGTTTTTACTATATCCATCTACTATCCTATAATGCGTCTTATGAAGCAGTTACCTCTACAAATATATAGTCCGCGTTCATTTTACGTCATAGCGTGCGTTTAATCAGGCAGCGCGCCCGTTTTTGTTGCGGCCAATGGCAACGCTGCGTATCGGAAAAGTTGATTCCCCGATTCGAAAAGTTGAGTCCCCGATTCTATAAGCTAGCCTTTTTTGGGGAGCTGAAATTTTTATAGAATGAAGTGTCTGCGAGGGCGAGTCTATCTGCCAAGTTTCAGGACGATTGAATGATTGTAAGTGATCGAATGAGTCGTCGCAAGATTTGACTTTTTAGCCTGTGGCTCAAACATTCAAACATTCAAACATTCAAGATTTCCGTAAGTTAAACTAGATGGATAATAAAATACAGCCCGTAAAAACAAAGTTTTTTACTAATATCCATCTAGTATCCTATAATGCGTCTTACGAAGCAGTTACCTCTACAAATATATAGTACGCGTACATTTTACGTCATAGCGTGCGTTTAATCAGGCAGCGCGCCCGTTTTGTTGCGGCCAATGACAACGCTGCGTTTGGGAAAAGTGGATTCCCCGATTCGAAAAGTTGAGTACCCGATTCTATAAGCTAGCCTTTTTTGGGGAGCTGAAATTTTTATAGAATGAAGTGTCTGCGAGGGCGAGTCTATCTGCCAAGTTTCAGGACGATTGAATGATTGTAAGTGATCGAATTAGTCGTCGCAAAATTTGACTTTTTAGCCTGTGGCTCAAACAAACAAACATTCAAGATTTCCGTAAGTTAAAGTAGATGGATAATAAAATACAGCCCGTAATAACAAAGTTTTTTACTATATCCATTTAGTATCCTATAATGCGTCTTACGAAGCAGTTACCTCTACAAATATATAGTACGCGTACATTTTACGTCATAGCGTGCGTTTAATCAGGCAGCGCGCCCGTTTTTGTTGCGGCCAATGGCAACGCTGCGTATCGGAAAAGTTGATTCCCCGATTCGAAAAGTTGAGTCCCCGATTCTATAAGCTAGCCTTTTTTGGGGGAGCTGAAATTTTTATAGAATGAAGTGTCTGCGAGGGCGAGTCTATCTGCCAAGTTTCAGGACGATTGAATGATTGTAAGTGATCGAATGAGTCGTCGCAAGATTTGACTTTTTAGCCTGTGGCTCAAACATTCAAACATTCAAACATTCAAGATTTCCGTAAGTTAAACTAGATGGATAATAAAATACAGCCCGTAAAAACAAAGTTTTTTACTAATATCCATCTAGTATCCTATAATGCGTCTTACGAAGCAGTTACCTCTACAAATATATAGTCCGCGTACATTTTACGTCATAGCGTGCGTTTAATCAGGCAGCGCGCCCGTTTTTGTTGCGGCCAATGACAACGCTGCGTTTGGGAAAAGTGGATTCCCCGATTCGAAAAGTTGAGTACCCGATTCTATAAGCTAGCCTTTTTTGGGGAGCTGAAATTTTTATAGAATGAAGTGTCTGCGAGGGCGAGTCTATCTGCCAAGTTTCAGGACGATTGAATGATTGTAAGTGATCGAATTAGTCGTCGCAAGATTTGACTTTTTAGCCTGTGGCTCAAACAAGCAAGCAAGCAAGCAAGAAAGATTTCCGTAAGTTAAACTAGATGGATAAAAATGTAACAGCATTTCATAAATATGTATAGCAACATTCATGTACTATCAAGTAGTACAATACGATGTCAAGCTGCATTTCTGCACCACTTACACCCTGAAACTAAGTCCATCCATCGCGAGAACAACACAGACACCTTATATATTATATATTTAATATGCACGTATTATATATATATATATATATATATATATATATATATATATACTAAGTATTATGCAGCATATCAAATCAACGCACAACTTGATGGGCCTATGTATTTCGCTCAAAACGTGCGAGGATCTGATTATAATCGCCTGCGTTCATTATCGCCGTAGTAAACTCTCCATGGGGAACAAAGGGGAGGGGGCGGATTGGTGTTCGGTGCATGCAGTTAGTTTCGCGAGTCAACATTTAATCAGCGTTCATCACTGACCTCCAAGTTTTTAAAATTGAATTTCCAATCTCGCCACTTCATTAATTTTCGCGCACGGAAAACGCACAAGCATGCAGAGAGTCTCGACTGATTCATGATGTGTGGTTCCCCTCCCTCATCCAACGCTTTTGCAATTGCGAGGACAGAAGCAGCTGAGCCACCATCATAAACTCTGACCAAAGAAGATGACTGAGGAACAGCAGGCAGTTATGATGATGACGATGATGTTGATGCTGGTCAATTATTCTGAACCGGATTCAAAGATTAGCAAACTACAAAATGTTGCAATAATGTGTCACCAGTTTTTGCAAGAGAGGCGGTTGATGTTTCTGATTATGCCCCCCATATATTCTTCATCTTACGTGATCGTTTGACAAGAAGGCTGTTAAATAGACGTTGAGAGAGACTTTCGTCGGTCAGTTGTCGTTTTACGGCCTTATTTGTCTGAGATTTCACAAATTGGCGATTCTATATGGCATTAATAAACGTACAAGTGAGTGGCTGTGTGTGTGGTGCTCTGAGTCCGACATGCTCTTTTCCTACGTTAAATAATCATTTCAGAAGCCCACAAAATATACGAATAGAATACAAAGTCCTATGACTTATCTACAGAACAATCCAGTCCTCTCAACAATCCTATCTTTGTCAGTAATTCACAGTACAACTACTTTGCTCAATCAGCTCCTCTTCCACCCTAACTCTTACCCGCCCTTCCGTGACCTCATCTGTAACATTTGCAAATCGCTTCATAGCCATAGCTGTTCCGCCTCTCTGGAATAAACTCCCGCTATAGAATTACGACAACTATCTGATACATCATACGAAATCTCCCAAACACGCACCTCTTCCCATCTCTACAAAAGCCTTTTACTCAAAACTGTAATAATATAATATACTGCATGCTCTTTCACAAATCCTATCCCGATTCTTCCCCTTACCTCTCTCGCCGCTATGATTTTTAGCACCATCTGACTGTCTAGTCTACCTACCTGACGCCTTTGGATCTTGACCTGAAACTGATTTGACCCTAACTGCGAATCGATTTGCTTCTACTGAACCCTATGAATAAGTTATAGTTCCCGCAATTTGTTTGCACTGTAGAAATCTGGAGATTACTATTACGATAAAGCTGCTTCAAAAAGCTGTGGGTTTTTATGTCCACGTTAATTGAATCGAAACTCGGAATGATTAACAAAGGAAATCGTAATCATAATCGTAATCTCCAAATTTCTACAGCGCCCAAAAAAGTGAAGTCGCAGGAACCAGCTTATTCAGAGGCGCTTAGTCAAAATATAATCGATAGACGGGGTGAAATCGGTTCCGGGTCAAGATCCAAAGGGGGGAAGGGAGGTGGTCAGTCAGACGGTTAAGGTAGATGGTGTTTAGAGTTGAAACGACAAGGGAGGTGAGGACAGTCCAACCTCCTCTGCCTCAACCCTTCCAAAACAGAATTCATCATCCTAGGCCTTCCTGACCAAATCAAGAAAATCCCTAACCCTTCAATACACCTAGCCACTGACTCTTCATCTCTTACCTTCACCTCCGATGCCCCTGTCCGCAATCTTGGTGTAACCTTTGATCCACATCTTTCCTTCTCTAATCACATATCCAACCTCTCGCGCTCCTGCTTCATGCACATTCGTGACCTCCGCCGCATCCGACCCATGCTCGACTTCAAAACTGTCTCCACCATCGCTACCTCTATTGTCCACTCAAAGCTCGACTATTGCAATTCCCTCTTTCTCAACCTTGAATCCACCCAACAAAAGCGTCTGCAGCTCATCCAAAACTCATTAGCCAGAGCCGTCACCAGAACGCCCAAGCATCATCATATCACTCCCATCCTCAAATCACTCCATTGGTTAAAAATCCCAGAGCGAATTCACTTCAAAGTCTTATCACTAACCTACAACTCTCTACAACACTCCCAGCCCAGATATCTCCGCGACCTCTTCACCATCCAGCCAACCCGCTCTACCCGATCATCCTCCGTTCTCACTCTCTCTCGACCTCCTGTCACTACTCACCTTAAGTTCTCCAACCGAGCAATATCCAACACTGCACCACGTCTCTGGAACGACCTACCTCCTGAATTCCGCACTTTTTCGGTTCCTCCACCATCATCTCCAATCACCAATCATCATCCGCATCAGGCTCCTCTATCTATGACTGCCAAGGCTTTCCACTCGAAACTAAAGTCTCTTCTCTTCAAGAACTCTTACCCCGACTCAACTGATCATCTACCTTCAAACTCTCGACGTAAACGACACCCACCTTAGCAGCTACTCTGACACCTCTGATCTTCTGGAAACCGGACTCGGACCTCCTTCGGACTATTCTCTCGGATAACCCTTTTGACTAGACGCAGCGCTCGTGAATAAGCTGGTGCCCTGCGCTTGGCTTTCGAGTGGCGCTTTAGAAGTTTGGAGATTACGATTACGATTACGACAGTCTGCGAAGGGGTAAGGAAGGTCATAACTTGGTCATGATATTTTCTTGTTAATTCTTAGAGAAATCGCATCTTTAACTTTCATAGAAAAAAACGTGCAAACATCTGCATGCATAGTTTTTTAAATATCGATGACGTCTTTCGTCGTTCGTTGCCTTGCGCTGACCGGGAAAAGAAGAAGAAGAATCGGGTCAGTATAACGACGACTGGTCACTACTCATCGAGTGACCATGCATCGCCAGATAATTGCGTCCGCCGCATTACCGACTTCCACCGTCCTCCTCCCTATTCCCTAACAACTGCGTCGATTCGACCCTAATCCAATCGTTTAAGTCAGCCGCCGCTTCTTGCAATCGGTCGACGACAGGCGCCACCGTCACCCGCTTCTGCTGCTGCAGGCTCTTGTGATTTATAATTCGCGCCCGTGCGCATGCGCGTTGGAGATCGCCGCCGTTGTTGTTTGATTGAAGCGCCATCTTTTGAGGAGGAGCGCTGTGTGGCCGCAGCGTATACGTATCATGACGCCGGTCTGGTGATACACATGCGTCAACTGGTTGGCGCCTTTCAGAGCCCGTTGGCAAGGTGCTCGACGTTTCTGGTTTATGGTTCTTTAACGACCTCGTGCACTGTACCGAACGGGACAACAGAGGAAGCCCGACAGACGACTAGAATAGGGCGCTTTCTGTTGTCCGGATTTTTATGTGTGGCACCAACAATAGCAGCCAGAAACAGAGACAGATGGCGACACCATGAAGCGCAGCTGGATGTCGTCAAGGCAGACTGTCTCCAACGCCGCAGACGGAAGATGTTCGTTCTGCCGTGGTAGACAATCTTATCGTCATTGACCGCATCATAAACGAGCCTTTGATTTTGGAATATTTCTTCGAGGAAGTCTTATGGTTTTGCATTTTCATTCAGTAATTCTGCAGTAGGACGCTTAAAACATAGGCAACTCTTAATAATTATAAGAAGAGATTTGGAAATAAGAGCTGGTCGGTTTTATGTCAAAGATTCCCTTGAATACGTGGAACCGTTGCAGGATTTATTTAACCTATTGCCATAATAGTAAGACTCTCCGACAACGCTTCGCGACCTTTCACTTGAGTAACAGACTGCAACAGATACATTCGATCAGAAGAAGAAGTTCTGGGATTACGTGCAAACATTTTACGGCTGGAGAGTACGTCTTATAACGGAAGTGTGTTTACGATCATACCTATACAGCAGATGACAGAATGATGTTGCCGAACCTTGCAGTCTTTACTTAACTACTGTGGCTTAGTGTCATAATCATTCGTCTACGAATACTTCCATGAACATGGCGAAGAAACTGCTTCTGAACAACTCGTCGAAGAAGTGGAACCGGACCTCGGCGGCAGTGGCAGCCAATCGCCTGGATCCGCCTTACGAGACGGTCCTTGAGGCGGAAATCTCGACCCTCGGGTCATCGTTGTCCTTCAGCCGCTACTTGCTCGCTCCCGGGCATCATGAATCCTCACCTCTCAACAGGCGCAGTACTTCCATTGACCTTTCTCCTGCCAGACTCTTCCAGTGAGTATACACGGTGCTTTTAGCCACTGTATCGTTCTTCACACGTCGCCTGAAAAACTATGCTTCGAAGTCGTTACTTGTACAACGAAAGTATTATGCTCTAAGCAATCATTGTAGCAGAAAATGTACACGAAGTCCCTAGCAAATGAATATTCCAACAGAGCATGCAAACATATATTTAAACCGTTTTTTAAATAAAAATAAGCGCATCATCCAACGTCGAATTAAGTTATCTAATAATCTAAATGATTGCTTTACTGAATTACTTCTTAAGAATTATTCTCATCTTTGAATATGTCAGCATCGAGTTTAAATCGAGTGGAAGGCAGCGATTGTGCGCAGAGAGGTGGTTGTTTCTTTGGTCTTCTGCGACTTCATGTCGGAAGCCATCTGTTGGTAACTTGTGTGCAAGAAATTTTAGAACGCCTTGCAAGTTACTGCACCATGTGTGTTAAAGTCAGGGAATTTGGAGATTAGCCTACTAAAAAATAAAAATAATCAAATTACTTAAATTAGCATGAAATCTTAGATTTGATTAAATAAGAATTAATTATGGATACTTAAAATATCGTCATGTCTCATCTTCGGAGTTTCTAACAGCAAAGGAAGGAGGAGAAGAGAAGAATAAGGGGAGAAAGAAGACGAAGAAGAAGAAGGAGAGAGAAAGAAGAAGAAGAGAGAAAGAAGAAGAAGATAAAGAAGTGGAGGGGAAGAAGTAGTATCCACTTATCCATTGCCTGCCTTTATTTCATGCAACATGTTGCTCGTGAAAGATGCATATATCTCGATTTCGCTCCAGATGCGCGAAACTTATGTAAGAGAATTGGTCTAAATAGTGATTGTGTCCTGGAAAAATTCTGTTCCATCCATGCACGCTATCATGGGTTGGTGACAGGTGCAGCGTAAACAAATTGCTCACCAAAAATGCCGTACCTCCAATATAAGTATCCGGCAGGCATGCCCTCGTGCTGCCCACAGAGGATCCATATTTCCATATGGGACAGTACAGAGCCCATATGGGACCCCTTCAGATCCTATTTGGGTTCCATGTGGGCATGCTGGAAAAGTGGTAGGCTGTGTGACTGTTAGACGCGCTCTTCTATGATCGCCGCATCCGAGTTAAAGAACGAGCGAACGACACGTACACGGATGACGGCGTCGTCGCCTGCGCTGACAGCAACAGAGCAGAGAAGGCGGTCTTTTGTGAACACCGTGAACTCCTGGGTAAACAGATAGCAGAGGGGACGACTGAACCTCCGCATACAATGTCCGCTTGCATCCGGCAGATTGGCTGACCAGTAGCACCCGCCAAAATCTTATCAAGTCTAACGACTTCTATAGACCCCGTTATCTTAATGGTCATGACGTCAATCGATGGTCGTCTCAATCGAATTGTATGGGGAGGGAACTCCTCTGGCGCCAGATAATTAATGCAGTCAGACGCAGACGAAGACGGAGACATCCACGCATACGTAGAGAGGCAGGGTCAAATAGCAGGCAGTCGAACATAAGACGACTCACCAGGTTACCACGGAATACACAGGCGGACAAAAACGAGTACGGGCAGAGACAGAGAGAATGATGAATAGACGTAGCTATATGAGTATGCGACGCATCCAGCCGCCTGATTTGACTGCATAAGTAGAGGCTGAGCCTAGAATGTTAAGAGTTGTCACGAGTTAGAGAAGACGTTGTACATAGCACGAGGTCGTCGTCTTATATTTATCTTCTGAATGAACTCATCAACTACTGCTGAACGTCGTCTTACTTAGTGTTTCGGTCATCGACCTGGGGTCGAGGTGGCCATCGGGTACGAGAGATGATCCGCCCGGTAGTCATAGGGACGCACCGATAACGTTCGCTTCTGCTACAACGATACGGACCGATCAACTACATTACACGAGCGTCAACTACCTTACATGTAGGCTATACATAGTCACTACCTACTGCTTTACATTCGACACCAAACCTACTAGCCACGTTAGGAAATCACAAATGCATAATCCATTCGAGAAGATAAAATAGGTGATGTAGTACAAGTGGATGTTGTAGGCCTAGTTATTCAGTTTACTTCCACAAAATTCACAGGAGTAAACGTTGACGAACGCTTAATTTGGAACGAACGTGGATCTGTTATATCCAAGAAAAGTACCAAGAAAATACCAACAATATTTCTTATATTCCCCAGGTCGTATCGAGACCCGTTCTTACGAACTTGCTTCACTCTCTAATCGTTCCGTATACGTATCTTATATTGTAACATCATCTGGACTTCTATTATAATTATCATTCTCGTTCAACCAGACTCACCACCTAACAAAAGTATATATAACTTATCTTCGTTTACTATAGAACAGACTATACAAACCGCAGCGAGTTACACAATAGAAAGGCAGGCAAATCTATTAAATGGGGTAGTGTTGCTGATGCATGGTACTTCACCGTTCGTTAAAAGGCCTAACTATATATAGCGTATGTATGCTACTGTATTTTATAAAGAATTCTCGGTATGAAATTTCTGTCGTCTTTTATGGGAAGTTGGAAAGGGTGCGACCTTGAGCGTATAAAAATTATGTTGTAATGATGCTGAGCGGTGGGCGGGAATAGTCTCCGCAAGACATGCGCGTCATTTTGTGCATCGTTCGTTTCATTTACAGTATGCCTTCCAATGTCAGTAGACCTCCTCAGAATATTATTAGTGTCTTGTATAAATAAATTGCTCTTGTATAAATAAATTGCAGATTGGCCAATTAAAGTATGGATTCTAAAACAAGCTATTACATATAACGTTCGATCATTAAGCTTACTTCCTTCAGGACTCAGAATTGCATGATCACTATACGTGCGGTCTTAAAATAAATCCCACACAGGTTTCATTAAAACAGTTTTCCATTCTATTGTGGACCATGTGTTTGGAACGCGTTACATAATGGCCATGCCAATATTCCTACATGTACTTTGGGTCAATTTAAATATTACACCTTAAATGGCATTTACTTGATTAAGAATACACGTAGCCCCGTTTTGCACTAGCACCAGTTTACCAAATTTTACCTATGTTTTGTTTGTACCTGCTGATGATTGGCATCATAACACTGATGTTACTGCCTGTAACAAATAATGGAAGCTGAGCTCCCTAGTAGCGGATCATTTATAGCTCCTCCTGGGAACACCCTTTGATACCTGCTCATTGATGTGTTTTGTGGCATGTTAATTACACTTGCTATATATAAAATGTATGATCTTTTGGAGAACTGGAGGGGAAATGGAGAGGTGAAAGCGGCGATGACGAACGACGATGACAACGACGATGATGATGATGATAATGGTGGTGGTGATGATGATGATGATGATGATGATGATGATGATGATGATGATGATGATGATGATGATGATGATGATGATGATGATGATGATGATGATGATGATGATGATGATGATGATGATGATGATGATGATGATGATGATGATGATGATGATGATGATGATGATGATGATGATGATGATGATGATGATGATGGTGATGATGATGATGATGATGGTGATGATAAAGTTCCTGGAAGAAGGGCTTCAGTGTATGCAGTCTTGAAGAATCGCTGAACGAATCAAGATTATTTTGCGAGGAAAGCAAAGTCTTGGAGATATGTCACAAAGTCACAACGGTCCAACAGCGATTAACCCATTTCTCAGTCAAATCATTTGCTCTGTATATTATCTGCTGTCGACCTGTCGTCCATATATACCAGAATAATTTCTATTGCTTATGTCATCTACATCGCGCTGCCCGCTGACCAGTCTCAAAGATTCCTTTTGTACAATCTTATATCTAGTTTGATTGTGCTGTCATCTTCTTCGTATATGGATATTCTAAATTCGTCTTCGTTTAATTAACACACACAGATACAAACATGGTATATATATTATATATATAATAATATATACAGCGATTTTCTAAACTTATATATAAGCCTCTATATCTGTGTGTACATCAAAGAGAATGCGTTACTGTTGAGCTTCTGAGCTGGAGATAATTTCCGGACAGAAAGAGAAACCAAAAAACAGCTGACACTGAACCAATAGGAGAAGGATGATGATGATGATGATGATGATGATGATAGCAGATGCCAGACAGGTCGAGCGTTTCAGCGCAAAGAAGACAATTTCTGAAGCGCCAGTGTTGAAAAATCAAACGAACGATACAGTAAATATTATATATGTGTGTGGAACAATAATGACGTAGAGTCGACATGGAAGAGCGTGTTGAAACAGATTCTGATTGCCATTAATATCAGCCTATGCAGTATTTATATTGTTTCTGGTGCCCTTCATTATCAGACAACAGACAACATTTCTTTCATATGCAGTGTATACCAGTATTTGGTTTGTCTCTGGTTCCCTTTTGTCCCCTCCTTATCAGACTACTTTTTTGGGGAAGCCGCAGTTAGGGGGGCTATGTCCCCCTTCCCCCTGGCGCCGCCACTGTAGGATGCCCATCGGATGGATGGGCGATGATGGACAAATGGACAGACTGATAGAGGCCTACATTGTATAGGTCTACAGAAAGCTCACAGAGAGTTAACAACAGCAAATAGGAACATACAGTTGCCTGTGAGGATGGAGAGGACAAGGAGAGGTCGATGAGTTAAGACGTCACTGGCGACTTTGCACATCATTTCCCTTGATGGAATTATATATAGGTCGACCACGAAGATCTCACGACGACACACACACACACACACACACGCACACACACACACACACACACACACACACACACACACACACACGCGCACACGCACACACGCACGCACACACAATATACACACACGCACGCACATACACACACACACACACACACATACATCACACACACACACACACGCACACTCACACCACACACACACACACGCACACGCACACGCACACGCACACATACACACGCACACACACGCACACACGCACACACACACGCACACATACGCACACACACACATTGCACACATTGACAAGACAGGAACATGTAATTATCTGCATATCCTATTTAACACTGAAATATTGTGCGTACACATTTCCAAAATCTTAGAGGAAGGGATAGTGATAATAAACAGTTTACAAATAGCAGCATAAGCAGGCTTAGTTTAAAACCGGGAAATATTCTGGATCAATCGCGTTTTTAAGTAACGCGGATGATAGCAGAACGGCGATGGGGCTTTAACATCTCAAAACTACAGGTTACTTACTGGTCACCACATTCACCTGAAAAAGCGTTTAAAAGGTTTAAAAGTTAATAGTTTTGGTTCCCTACTTTACAAACCCCAACTCTAAAGCACTGCTGCTTCTGCTTTTGCTTCTTCTCCTTCTCCTTCTCCATCTCCTTCTTTTCCTTCTCTTTCTACTCCGCCTCCTTCTTCTCTTCCTCCTTGTTCTTATTCTTCTCCTTTCTCTTTCTCCTCATTCCTTCTCCTTCTTATATCTCCATCTCCTTCTTTCGTCTTCCTGCACAGGGGCGGATCCAGGGGGGGGCCAATCCGGCCATGGCCCCCCCCATTTGAAATTTATACAGGATGTGGCCCCCATCGCCAAGTAGACTATGTTCGCTTCGTGATTTTTCGTGAAGAAAAGAAAATGAGGATATATAAATAAAAAATATTATATCTGTGCAACTAAATATATATAGCTTCTCTCAAGTGTTGTCTCTCAGATTTCAAAATATCAAAATTTAAAATGTTGTGTTCCTTGAACATTTAGTAAAACTACATCATTAGTACATGGATTCCCGATAAGGTAGCTGAATCCTTCTTGCTTGGTTTGTGTTAACAATTTGTGCCGAGTCCTGGTAAGCAATTCTTTTACCTTAAGGCTTTAATATGGCGTTCTTGAAAATTGAACGTATTTTCTAGGTTTTATATTAATTTCAATAAATGTCTGGTTTCCTACTACTGTCTGCAGTCAAACTCAAACACGACTCAAGCAACATCGTAGCTACGAGTGACATCTGATTCCTATAAGTTTTGAAATAATAGAGCAATTTGTTCACATGACAGCCTAAAATGCAACCATTGCATTGTGGAAATTCAAAAAAATTTAAAGTGGGGAGGGGGCACATCCCCCTCTTCAGACCCCTCCCCCTGCTCGGCGCTGCGCGCCTCAACGATCGTCCTTCGGACGACCATTTGGCCCCCCTCATAAACTTTCTGGATCCGCCCCTGTTCCTCCCTCTCTTCCTCTTAGTCCTGGAGACGTTTGGGCGAATAATAATATATCTGTGCATCGTCGTCGTCGTCGTCGCTCGCCAACGTCCGCCAACGGACCGAGGCAAGACTAATTGCCACTCCTGCGGTGACCAGACGGTCGGTGTCTGGTCCTCTGACCACATCGACGACGCTTCACGAAGACGGGGCTCCGTTCGCCAAAGATGTTGGATTGGAGGCTAGATGACCCATCGACGGCATTATATATCTTCCATCTGTGGGCCCTTCGACGACGTTTCACCTGTTCTCGAACGCTCATCCGCTCCCTCTCTTGCGCGTCGATCGCCCGCCAACGAGACCGACTTCTGCTCCTCCGCTCACAGTGGCCGCTACAGTGAGACGCTGGACCGACGAACCGACGGGCGGACGGACGGACGGGCGAGCCTTCGAAGGCCCGTCTCTGCTTATATAGCTGCGCCATCTGCAGTTGGCTTCTCGGAAGGCGGTCGGGCAAATAAATGTGTAGGATGTTGTCCTGCTGCTTCTTATCTTATCTGCCGGACGATATATGCAGACGGATTTAGCGCACATAGATAGGGCTTTTATAGGTCGATGTATATGTACACATATTATATTGCAGTATTTATAATTATTTATAAATGAAAAGTAAAGGACTGCAATGTTACAGTCTCCCTGAAGTATTGTTTCGCATAAATAACTAGAATGTTACCAATTATTATAATAATAAAAATTTAACTGCCATTGTACGTATGTATGCATGTTTGTTTGCATGTTTGTTTGTATGTCTGTTTGTATTCATTTGTGTATATGTATGTTTCGACTTGTACTTGTATGTTCTTGTATGCATGTATATATATGTATGTATATATGTATATATGTATGTATTTATGTATGCATGCATGCATGTGACCTTTATATCGAGCCTTTGAGGACCACTCAAAGGCGTTGCTCAAGTTGCTATCTTCAGATCATAATAGCGACTGAAGATAAGCTAAAACTGTTGTTCAACAGCTCTTAAGAACCACACAGCAGGATGGCAAATATCAGTCTGAACTGTCTAATCCTAATGATCGTTTTCTATTTTCGTTTGAACTTGCAAAAAACATTTACGAAGGCAGCAAAGGTGTGAAAATTTGTGCCAATTCTAAGGCGCAAGTTTAACTTAAAGTCCGTAGAAATTTGCACTTACGAACAGGGATGAAAGACAACACGCTCAAAATGAGTAACGGTTATATATGTACATTGTAAGTAAAGACAGGTATTAAGCTACCAGGTCTAAAATTTCTTATTAATTGTAAAGATATTCAAACTTCTTTTCATCCAGGGCCTACCGAAATATTAATAATGTTAGATAAGTGAAATAGAAATAAGCGATTCTCTCAACATAAAGGTCCAGGTATATAAGAATCCGTTAAAGGCAACATTACATGATCTACTTGAATGTAACTATGGAAAAGAAGATCTCATTTAAAGGTATAGCATCGCATCTAGTTGAATGTAAAGCTAGAGAGAGGAAGAAGAGCTCATTTGATGATGACATTTTAATCAGATCATCTTTAGCGGAACAAAGGCTTCGGCTTATGAGAACACTGAACGACCCCATTAATCGTTCCTGCGCTCTGTAAGGCTGCACTAAGGCATCGAGCAATCTGCAGTGCTGCATCGTTGACCAATTCCCTGCTGTCAATCAGAATAACACAATTAACTGTCGTCCGAGTCGAGTAATGATTTCGCCCACTTCTTGACGTCTTCTGTCGTCTGTAACTGGGCGATAATGAAGTTTGATTGCGATTTGACAGATGGAGTTTCCTCTAAGAACTTCTTCGTTTAGTCCTTCGCGCTGTTCTGCTTCGATTCACTTTCTAATTGATGGCGCAGTCGATTGCTTATGCTTATATTGTGTGCTGTGGAATGAGACGTACGATCAAGGATTCATCGTTAATTCATTCGTATGATTCACCTTGCTTTCTCTGGCTCTCTCTCTCTCTCTCTCTCTCTCTCTCTCTCTCTCTCTCTCTCTCTCTGTCTCTGTCTCTGTCTCTCTGTCTCTGTCTCTGTCTCTCTCTGTCTCTGTGTCTCTGCCTGTCTGCCTCTCTGCCTTTCTCTCTGTCTCTGTCTCTGTCTGTCTCTCTCTCTGTCTCTGTCTCTCTGTCTCTGTGTCCGTCTGTCTGTCTCTGTCTCTCTGTCTCTCTCTGTCTGTCTCTGTCTCTCTCTGTCTCTCTGTCTGTCTGTCTCTCTGTCTCTGT
The DNA here is from genome assembly GCA_020284085.1 of Aporrectodea caliginosa. Taxonomy (NCBI): domain Eukaryota; kingdom Metazoa; phylum Annelida; class Clitellata; order Crassiclitellata; family Lumbricidae; genus Aporrectodea; species Aporrectodea caliginosa. The sequence goes on along the minus strand of JACEVL010000913.1, from coordinate 36,033 downwards.
CTTTCTGTCTGTCTCTCTCTGTCTGCCTCTGTCTGTCTGTCTCTGTCTGTCTGTCTCTGTCTGTCTGTCTGTCTCTGTCTGTCTGTCTCTCGTCTGTCTGTCTCTCTCTCTCTCGCTCTCTCTCTCTCCTCTCTCTCTCTCTCTCCCCGTGTTCCAGGATCTATCTCTGCTTGTGTTTCTGTCGCTGTGCCTTTCCCTTTGCCTCTACCTGCATGTTTCTCTGCTTATTTTGTCTGTCTCTGTCGTGTTCCTCCTTTTAACCGATCACCTACCTATCAACACGATTAAAGGCTTAGGAATGTACTTGGTCAGTCAGTGTCGCTGCAGGCGAATGAAATGACACTAATTAGCTGATTGGCCAGCGAATGAAAGAGATTATTTCAAGAGGTACTAAGTTCAAAGTTGTAAAGAATTTCAGGTTCGTTAAGAATATAGTTTCAAATTTTTAAGCATAAAAGTGGTTTAATTAACAAAGGCCGCTATTATTCTGAATAAAAACGGGTAATTTATAGTTTCACACAAAAGAAACCGCTTTATTAAAATATTGATCTTTACTTTAAAGACATGCACTCTATAGATAATCAAGGCCTAACTCCGCCACTACCCTCAGTGCCAATAGTACGAGGTTGTGCCAGTCCCAAACCTTGAAAAAAGAGTAGGGCGACGTCAACGACCCTGGTAGTCATGAGATGTCGTTAACAACTGGAAACTACTAGATGATATGAAGTTTATAAAGTAATGTAATGTGACGTCAACGGCCCTAACAGATCATACAAGGCTTTTTTTGTTTTTTTGTTTTTTGAGCCCAAGGTTTACTCCACTATAGAACAATAGCAATGATATCACACATAAGTAAAATTTTACTTAAAATAATACATAAAAGAATGGAATGTACAATAGAAAGAGAGCTTCCTGAAAGTCAAGCAGGGTTTAGGAAATCTCGTGGAACAAGGGATCATATCGCCAACATGAGATGGATTATGGAGAGACAAAGGGAATATGGACAGAAAGTATACATATGCTTCATCGATTATAGTAAAGCGTTTGACTGTATTAACCATGAATTGATGTGGAAAACTTTGGTAGAAATGGGAATACCGAAACACTTGGTACAACTTCTTAAGGGATTGTACGAAGATCAGATAGCGGTGATAAGAACAGAATATGGAGATACTGACGGATTCAGGATAAAGAAGGGAGTACGGCAAGGTTGCATTTTGTCTCCTTTTCTATTTAATTTGTATGCAGAAAGGATAATGAGGCATGCAGGTATGGATGAAGCTGAAGAAGGAATAAAGATAGCGGGAAGAACATTGAACAATCTGAGATACGCTGATGACACAACACTATTGGCCGGCAATAAAAATGATTTGATAGAATTAATAAGAAGGCTTAAGAGAGAAAGTGAGAAAGCAGGACTCTATTTCAATATAAAGAAAACAAAGATCATGACAACAGAGGAGGAGGATAGTTTTGTAGTAGACAATGAGGAAATAGAAACGGTAACAAGCTTTACATTTCTGGGATCAGTAATAGAAAAAGAAGGAAAATGTGATATGGAAATAAATCGTAGAGTGGCGATAGGAAAAGCTGCAATGAATGGTCTGGAAAAAATATGGAAGGACAAACATGTCAGTATAGACACAAAAAAAAGATTGGTGAAAGCTCTAATCATACCAACAGTAACATATGGCAGTGAGACATGGACATTGACTAAGAAAACGAGAAAAAAGATTAACGCATGCGAAATGTGGATATGGAGGAAAATGCAGAGAATTTCATGGACGGAGAAAAAGACTAACGAATGGGTGCGCAGGGATATAGGAATTGAGAAAGAAGAGACACTTCAACAAACAGTGCTAAGAGCAAAGTTGAGGTTCTTTGGACATATCATGCGGTCAGACGGACTGGAAAAGGAAATGATGTTAGCATATGGAGAGGGAAGGAGAAAACAAGGACGACCAAGGATAAAGTGGATGGACGAGATACATGAAATAACTAGAATGAATTTGACAGAACTGAGAGATGCGACGGCGGACAGAAGAAAATGGAGGAACTTGATCATGACGGTCGCCAGGGTTCAACGAACTGACAGCACAAGGTAACAAGGTAATGTGACGTCAATGGCCCTAACAGATCATACAAGGCTTTTTTTGTTTTTTTGTTTTTTGAGCCCAAGGTTTACTCCACTCTAAGTATAATTGACTGTCTGTCTTTCCCTATCTGTATTTTTTACATGTTTAGGTGTCCCTATTTAGCGGGATCCATGATACCTTCTGGGCCTCCTTGTAGCCAGTACATGTCAAACCATTACCTTACTGTTTAATTGTTCGTTTTTTTTCCTTCTGATGGTTACAGAAATAAATGATTGATTGATAAAACACAGGTTACAATATACAGAAAATATCCTTTAGTAGGGTTCAATTCAGAACATCCCAAGGTACGAGTCGACGTATCAACATAAGGTCGAATAACATGTGAACATTCTTTACTTTCATGGCCCCAAGGTAACTGTGAGCGACACAGGACTTTACAGAGTAAAATCGGGTACCCCGTCAGAACGGCCCAGGACAAATCGGCCCCCGACAAAACGGCCCCGACAAAACGGCCCCGACAAAACGGCCCTCGTCAAAATGGCCTCGACAAAACAGCCCCGTCATTTCGGCCCCGTCATAACGGCCCCGTCATATCGACCCCCGTCATATCGGCCCCCGTCAAATCGGCCCCCGCGTCAAATCGGCCCCGTCAAATCGGCCCCAGTCATATCGGCCCCAGTCACATCGGCCCCTCGCAAAATATCCCATGTCCCAAGTACTTTTAAGTTGGATTGGTGAAAAGAATTCTTTGCGTAAATAGAACTCAATTGGTAAATCCGTAGTTTACGTTGCCAAATTATTTTATGTGGTCAGTTTAAAATGGAAGTTGGATTGCTGAAAATAGTTTTGGCGTTAAAATGGAAGTTGGATTTATGAAAAACAATTCCTTGCGTAAATAGAAGTTTGGCTTTATGATAGTTGTCATTGAAAGCATTTAAATAATTAAAATATACGCCAACCAGTTAGCATTAGACGATGGTCCCCACAGTCCATTGTCCAGCTGAACCGTCGCTTGAGGCCTCATTTCACATATTGGATATTTTGTATGGGGCCTATATGACTGACTGGGCCAATATGGACGGGGGCCTATGACTGGGGCCAATATGACGGGGGCCTATATGACTGGGGCCGATTTGACGAGGGCAGATATGACGGGGCCGATTTGAAAGAGCGAGAAGGAGAAACAAAAAGCAAGTTAGATTGATAGTTGTAACAGAGGGAGTGAGAGAGCCCAGGAAAGGTGATGGGAAAAGAGATGGAGAAGAGAAAGGGAAGTACGGAGAAGAGAGGAGTTGTGGGAGGAAAGAGGCGAGAGAGAGAGAGAGAGAGAGAAATTCGGGAACCAATGAAGGTCTCCTCCAGAAAAGACATAGTCAGGAGTTGTGGGAGGTAAGAACGAGAGAGAGAGAGAGAGAGAGAGATTTTGAGAGAGAGAGAGCTAGAGAGAGAGAGAGAGAGAGAGAGAATCGAACCAATGAAGGTCTCCTCCAGAAAAGACATAGAGAGGAGTTGTGGGAGGAAAGAGGAGAGAGAGAGAGAGAGAGAGAGAGAGAGAGAGAGAGAGAGAGAGAGAGAGAGATATATATATATATATTATATGGAACCAATGAAGGTCTCCTCCAGAAAAGACATTTGCTGGATTAGCGCGCAAGAGCTTTGAAAGAGGCAGGTTAGAGATTCATTTATTTCTCCAGCTCTGTAGCTTAACCCTCGAGAAACAAAGGTTTTATTCATTTCAAACTTGTTCCGTATGGAATAAAAATCACCTTTTAGGTAGCTGTAGGGGGTTCATGAACACGTTTTGATATGTGAGCGATATCTCCCACCGTTCAAAAGTTATAGCTACTATGCCCGAGGCGCAAGAGGGTGATACCACCCCCCCTAGACTTTCGACTAGATCTTATCCGTCATTTAATATTAAGAATTATACCATTCTATAGAGGGAATGTGGGGTTACATTTCTATGGTCACTGAGTTGAAAGGTGACAACCGGAAGTGCTCAAAATAAATAATAATACACGTAGATGAAAATGGGAATGAAGAACTCTTCCTAAGTTTTTGTCTGAAGCATATTCATTTGTTTTCCTGAAGAGAAACAAAGATACCATTCTTTAGGAATAGAGGAGTTGCATACACATCTTTGTCTTTTGAATACCGGGACCCAAATGAATCTGTGTGAAAATGGCTGAATACAGATTACAACGTAAACCGATATATATGTATGGATATATATGTATGAATGTACATTTAGACTATATAAACATGTGTAGGGATGATGCGTGTATCTTTTATACATTTAGTTTCAAAACACACATAATCTTATATTTGTTTATCCAAAAAGTACAAAATGTACGCAATAATATACAATATTGCTAATTAAGGGGTTCCGTTGTTAAAAGTGATGTAATTTCGACCTGCATTTGTACATCTAAATATACCATTCTGTGCAGAAATTAATGCTGAATCCATTGCTATAGTACAAGTTATGATATATAAAACCAAACACGAAATCCAGGGGGTGCAGCCCCCCCTTGGTAGCTCTGTTACAAAAAAAGCTTGGTAGCCCTAGGGTTAACTACCTTTGTTTATTCGTGTTCGTGGAGTTTCACCTGCGTTGCTTCCTAATTATGTCTCAGAAGTCCTTGTAATAGCCGTGCAGCTTTAGCTCTGCAGTATTAAGGTATCTTTGTTCCTGTCTGTGTTGTTGATGCTTCACCGATCACAGGTCACGAAATGGCAACAAATTACCAATACCGTCATCAGATAGTGCGGCAAATCCGGATCATGAAAATTTGATCAAAGGAAATTGTTTCAAACAACTCACGGATTATTTCCGAAGCAGCTTGTGAATACAGCACAATTAATAATGTCTGCACTCTGCAGACACTCGGAAACATTCTGGTGTCTTGACTATGTAAGCGGACTGAACGTCAAATTCGTCTGCATGGAACTATGACTATCTCAAAATCAGGCGCCCTGTCAGTTTTTTTCTCAAGAGGTTTATTAGTCTTACGAGACTGTCGCGATAATCATGACAAAGTGACTGACTACACAGACCTATAAAAAATGAAAACATCCTTTCATAGAACTTTGAGTAATGAAGAATGGTCTATAGTTCGCGAGCACGTCATTGGACCGTGATTGTGATAAGCAATCACGAATACAGACAGCATCTATACGCTGAAGACCACGACTGTAAGATGGGTAAATCTTACGAAGTCTAATCGATGATGCGTCCCAACGCTGCAGCTAAAGCAGTGAGGGAGAGAACTAGCTCTAAAAGATGACAGCAATTAGTTATAAAATATAAAAGAATTATTAAGGAAATAGTAGTCAGCTTACAAGTACCTGCAGTTAAGCGTAATAGCCAGGAACAGAAGCGTATTAGAAAATATGCAACGAGAAATTAGTCTTCGTCACTCATATATACACATATATATATATATATATATATATATATATATATATATATATATATATATATATATATATATATATATATATATATATATATATATATATATATATATATATATATACACGCCCACATCTCGTGACATATTAATATAACAATCTTGTTCGATTACTTTGTTAGACCAGGCATTGTTTTTAGGTTGAACTAGAGGGAAGCATCAAACATAATGCACGGAGCATAAAATGACTATTGCCGTGACTTAAAATGTATGAAACTCTGACAGATGGCTATATTTAGCTGGGCAATGTCTTAGTGTGTTAAAGGCGAGTTTCTTTATCAGCATCAGTGCCAGCTGCTCGCACACCCAATAAGCATCAGCAGCACGAGCAGTAGTTGCTATTGCACATATTCTATACGCTCAGGCTCATCGTCCAATGCAATAGCCAGAGACGCTGCTCAAATGCAGCGAGCAACATTAGCGTCACTTTGAAGCTCTTTATCGCTTTGGTGACCAAAAATCGGCGCTTATGATAAATGGTCATTTTATCGGAGACTTCGCTATATATACAGTGATCGCATCGTCACAAACACATCCTCCTCCAGCTCGGCTGCTTCTTCCTCCTTCTTATCTGCATCCTTCTTATTTTCTTTTTCTTCTTCTTTCTCAACCTTTTCATCCTCCGTCTTCTCTTCCTTATTCTTCCTTATCATCTTCATCTCTTGCCTATATCCTCCTCCTCCTCCTCCTCCTCCTCCTCCTCCTCCTCCTCCTCCTCTTCCTCTTCCTCTTCCTCCTCCTTCTCTTTCTTCTCCGTTTCCTTTTCTTCCACCCTCCTCCTCTCGCCTCACACTTCTTCTCCAAGAAGAGCGCATTCTATTAAGCAATGACATAATGACTGTCCGAATCTTAACCGACGTCTGCTCATCATCGTCGTCGTCGTCGTCGTTGACATCATCATAATCATCGGCGTCGCAAGAGGAAGATTATAAACAAATCTATCGGACAGATCATGAGACAGATTTCTTTCAGCTGTCATCGTACAGAGAGTGCAATCACCGCAGCTCCCTCCTCGTCCGTCTGGCCGCTAGAGAGCGCTGCATGAATGCAGAAGATACGATTTAAATGGCGACGACAAGCCATCTAGCGGACGGAGGAGAAGGGAGTCATCATCCACACTGGAGGGATTTAGAGTGCTATTGGGGTGGAAGATAATCAACTGCTAGAATAGACAGTCAATCAGTGCCAATCGAGTGCGTGGCAACCTTTAGTGCACCCTGTCGTGTAAGTGCATACGTACTGCAGGGAGACAGGTACGAACAGTCAGAGAGACAGACACAGACAGACATAGGGACTGATTAAAATAAGTTTCCCTTTCCATTCTAGAATTCTAATGAGAGCCGTGCTTTACGTCGTAGACAACAACAGAGGATAGCACAATATCTTAGTTTACCCTATGTTATCTTATATAATTATATTCCTATCTTATTTCCTCTCGTTTTGTTATGATCTTATGCATTTTATCTTATCTTATCTCATCTCAACTTACTCCTCTTTGGCTCTTTGCTCGTTTCATCTTTTCACATAATCTTATCTTGACTTATGGTATCTCGTGTTACCTTATCTTTGGTCGTTGCCTGTTGAATGGTCACATGGGGTCGCATTCAAGTATTTCGTCTCCAGATGCTCGACAGATGGCGACTGTGTCAGCTGCATTTCTCAGTTGTCGGCGACGACCATCCCTATTTAGGAATTGTCTTCCGGATCGTTTTGACCGATGAACTGTCATCGCACATAATATATACATATAATATATATATATATTAGGGTGGTTCACAGATGCATGGTCAAAAACAAAGTGCAACCTAGAAACCAGGGCACCCTCTCAGTTTGTTAGACCTATCAATAGTATTATTTAGACAAAATTTCAGCTTTTAATTCCAACGGGAAGACGGTGCTCACGGACTGTGTCAATTTGCCTGATACCGATAAAAAGACACTAATTGTGGAAATGAATGCGTCGAGCATACATTCCCGTACGAATGTATTTTATTTCACGATAAATCAAATATTACTGTAATTTGACAACACATATATAGCAGAACAGTTAGTCAGATTGAACTGTAAAATTTCAGTAAGTTTGAAGAATTGGAAAATTTAATGTCAAAAATTTAAAAAACACATCGTTCTAACCATGAATGTCGATTGTTCCGGTTTTATGACTTCAACACTCGCTACAGTCTTAGAGTCTAGAAACTGCAAGCACTGCGTCAACAACAGACTTCTTTGTTGTTTTGAGGCAAATAGCATTCCTATTTGCCACGACCACTTGAAGAGAACACTGCTTTTCTTCATTATTGGTGATGAGTCGGTTGAATTCCTCGAGCAAATTCACACACCTCTGAGCCGTGTCGTTCACCAATCACCACTCTCAACTGCTGAATTCTCTATCTACCTTGCTTGCAATCCTCATTCTCGATCCATTTCTCTTGTGGAAATGTAAGAAAGTAATCAATAATCTTCAGGTGTGACAGCAGTGACAGTTTTCACTTGGTTGCAAAATCACCCAGGCAAGCCCCCTCCTTCAGTACCGCAGCATCACCTCTCACCTTCCTTTCACCAGGCTTTGCAGTTACTCTGTGAACAATATTCATCTTATCTGTTACTGGATAGTTGGTCTGAGAACAGTGCCAGACCTACAGCCTCATCTGAACGGTACAACTATAGTGGTTTCTAGGACCTTCCTGGCAGCAACGCTGATCTCGGGGTCAACTGACTCGTGTTTTCCTAGAGTAATACAAAGTGACAGATCTTGTCCACGATCTTCAGCAGCAAGTGAGGCTTTTGTCCATGCTTTTGTGTAAAGAAGGGCAACAAAGCTGCACATGAATCTGAGTTTCTTTCTTCTTCGTTAGATTGAATACACGTTGATCACGAAAAGGGTAGATTTGATGGCATACAGTAACGTGGCCATCCAACTTGCGTGGTGAATTGGCCCCGGGCTCTCCAGTGAATTATTGAAGGCTAACTTCCAAGACAACCACTTTCAGCTCAATGAGTTCTTGACCTCTTATCTCTGAATCTGATTTTCTTTCAGTTAACTTCTTGAGAAAACTGAGTGCTGTTTCATTACAGGGTTCAGTGCAGGATATGACATTCAGTCCTGTATCACACTTTCCCAAGCAGCTTTATATGTCTGGAAGATTGGAATATGTGATGAATTAGATGGACCGCAGCACAAGGTGAATACTTTAGCTAAAATCATCACATGGTGACGGCAGGCTAACCACAGGAGCTCTGGACATATCTTGTCTTCCAGCACAACGCACACTCCGTTGAAGAACTCTGTGTTGACAGATAGACTATCAAAGCTCAGGGTTTGAACCTTGTCAGAGAGTTTCCACAACTCCAGAAAATCTTCTGAATGGCCATGGATTCATTGTATCCTGTCCCACAGGCTAATTTTGGCACACCGAAAAGTTAAAGTGTTATATATGAGCTCTTACATTTCATTGGCAAATGGTAAATTCGAAAATTCACTTGTGAAAACACGTCTGCCAAAAACACAGAAAGTAGACACCGTGACCTTCAGCAAGAACTTTACACTCTGTTCAAAATACCAGTAAGTAAGTAAGTAAGTAAGTAAGTAAGTAAGTAAGTAAGTAAGTAAGTAAGTAAGTAAGTAAGTAAGTAAGTATAACACAACAGAAACTATTTGAAACTCATCTCCATGACAAATGTTGAGTTGTTAACCACGTTATACTACATTAAGATTTACCGCTAATGCTACTATGTGGTAATATTTCTATGTCATTGAGCACCATCTTCCAGCTGGAATAAGATGCTGAAATTGTATCTCAATAATACTATTGACAGGTCTAACAAACTGAGAGGGTGCCCTGGTTTCTAGCTTGAATTTTGTTTTGTGAACCACCCTAATATATATATATATACATAGTTAATAACTGTACATCAAAATGCTGCAGTGACAATGTCGACATTGCATCCCTCCTCGGAAACCCCCTAAAGTGTATTTTGGGGCTAAACCAGAGTTATAATGTTATATATATATCAGCATTTCTACAGCCAAACACTTTAATAATTAGCAGCTGTGGGGTTGTTTGGGCGTTTATCAGATCAGTATAACGCTCTGTGTGTCTGTGTGTGTGTGTGTGTGTGTGTGTGTGTGTGTGTGTGTGTGTGTGTGTGTGTGTGTGTGTGTGTGTGTGTGTGTGTGTGTGTGTGTGTGTAGGTGTCTAATTGTGTAGGTGTGTATAGGTGTGTGTGTCTAATCAATTCAAGAGTCCTTCGATTACCTAATCTACTTTTTCCATATCTCTATGTGTGTATCCCTCTCCGTCTCTCTCCTCCTCCACCTCTCTCTCTCTCTGTCTTTCCGTGTCTGTTGCTCTGTCTGTCTCTGTGTACCATTGACCGAAGGTTGTTGTTGCTGACGATGGTGATGACGACGACGACGATGGCGATAGTGGTGGTGATGATGATGATGACGACTGGCACTGATTGTCGCGAGGAGCGATGATCGTGATGGCAATGCATATATGATGAATCGCATCGATGACGAGAGAAGCGATCTGTGCTGCTGCTGCTGCTGGTGCCTTATACGAGCATTGTCAGTGCTGCTGCCCACTGTAGCCGCATCCAAATGAACACTAGAGGAAGCACCAGCCTCACAGATTTTATATTATATTATATATATTTATATATACATATATATAACGCTGGCGTTATGTATCTACATGTATCTATTTATATGCGATATTAGTATTTACATCCTTATGCACACATGTCTATGCATACATACATATAAACATATACACATATATATATATGATTACATACATATACAATACATATAAACATATACACATTTATGTGCATGCATCTATATATATATGAACATATATATATATATATGAATATATATGAACATGTATATATATAAATATATATATATATGAATATATATATATGTTCATATATATATATATTATGAACATATATATATATACGTTGGATGGCGGTCGTGCGCTGGTTCCCTACTCGCTCGGCGCAGTTGATTGGTTGTTAGCGAGTTGGCTTTGATTTCGTGTAAAGGGGCAGATCCATCCGGAGTCCAGGAAGGGAGGAAGGGAGGGTCAGGCGGAGACGACTCCCTGCGGTGTCCGGGAAATTAAGGACCGACGGACGGACGGTTCGGGGTAACCGACTGACTTCCGGTCGGGGGCCAACGAGTGAGAGAGAGAGGTAGAGAGCGGAATTCTGGACGAAATGGAGGAGTGGATATCTTCGGGCAGCGACGGTCGCCAGGATTCGAATCTCGGTCTACTTGGCCTTCATTCGATCGGAATGCCATGGATACAGTGCACGCTGGAGGTCAGAAGGTCAGCATACATAGAAACTGTCTACATACATAGAATATCACCTTAGTATATCTAGATATGTATGTGCGTATGCGTATATATATATGTGGATATATATATATATAACATCTGGTGGATAGCCATGTTTTACCACCTTTCAAAGTTTCTAAAAGGCACTATGTAAATAAACAGATAAAAGAATGCACATGTAGATACATAAATTAATACATTTGTGTATGTATCATATGTAGGCATGTGCGTGTGTGTACGCGTGTATGTATACGTGAAAATGTATGTGAGCATGTATGTACGTATGCATATTGATTGATTGATTCATTTATTATTTGGTAACCAAAAACATAAAAAAATGGGTAATCGACAACAGAAATACATCGGCAAAACAAGTTAAGGTTACCTAGGAGACCCATAAGGGGCCGAACGGTCCCGCTAACCAGGGCCACCTGGGGTAATAGTATTACAGAAAGTAGTGTGGCCAATGAAAACCAAATTAGACGATAAACATTTATCTTAATCAGACTTAATTAAAACTTAATTAGTGTGTAAAATTAACAGCGGTAACAGCGGTATGAATGCACATTTTACTATGCCTTATAGTAATCACAGAGAATTAGAACATTACATTAGGAAACCTTTTGTGTTAATATTTTGAGTGTCCTTGAGTAACTGATGAAGCCCTTAAAATATAGTCACGTAAATTCCGTTTAAAGAGATGAAGGCTAGATAAGGATCGTATTTCAATAGGGATTGCATTCCATGTTCTCGGTCCTATACATTTAATGGAAGAGAGTCTTATGTTAGTACGGGCAAATGGGATAAGGAAGGATCTGGGGTTTCTGGATGGATGGTGACGGATGCCCAAGTTAGGTCGAAAAAAGTCTTGGTATATAAGAGGCAGTAGATTACAATTGTAACAGTACATAAATACGGTATTTAAAATACCCCTAATTGATATCTCCTTATTTGCTCTAGTTTTAATATATTACGATCAAGAAACTCATTGGCTGCATGGGATGCGTGTATATGTGTGTATTTGTGTATGTATGTATGCATGTATGGATGTGTATGTGTAGCCTATGTATTGCAAAGTATGTGCGTATGTACGTATATGTCAGAGATGGGTAACTAATAGAAAAAGCTAATTCTAATTCTAATCGATTAGCAAATTTCAGTAGCTAATTCTAATTCTAATAGTTTAGCAATTTAACTAATCGTGTCCATCTTTGAAGTATTGTATCTTTTATAAAGTGCTTCTCATAGCATAACCCTTTCAGAAGCGCTCCCATTGCGAGGTATTGAGAGAAAAGGAAAGTTTTAAGGTGAGAGAAAGAGGTTGCGATGCCACCAGAGTTTTTGTAGAGCGTAGAGAAGGAGGAAGTCCATTCCTAGGAAAGGGACTTATGCAGGCAAAGGATCTGGTTGTATTATGTATGATGTACGATGTATGTATTCATGTATCGTTTATGCACGAATTTCCGTATGTACGTGCTCATGTAGTATACGTATATATTTGTATGTGTGTCGATGAACAGAATGAGTAGAGCCTTGAGATTGATTGGTCGAAGTGGTGGAATTGAATTTCCTGCGTAGATGATCCCATCGACAGGACACGTGGTCTGTCCTGTCAATCATCCATTGGCCATTCATTCATCAGGGGCTGTGTAGGTTTCTTTCTTCTGCGGATGAGTTCCCTGCGTCAGACAGCATCTCCATCCAATTGGTCGGTTCGTTTCTTTTAGCGTCATTCTGGACATCAATTGTTTTCATCATTTGATGGCGCTCCAGTGCCAGAATAAAAAAGAGAAGGAGAAGAAGAGGTAGTAGTAGTAGTAGTAGGAGGAGGAGGAGGAGGACGAGGAGGAGGAGGAGGAGGAGGACGAGGAGGAGGTCGAGGACGAGGAGTACGAAAAAGTTCAGTCTCTTAAGTAACCCAGAGAGGCAGGCACGGGTACGGTACTACGTGGTGCGTATTCGTAGACCCTACAGTGCTACGGGTCCAATGCTTTTTAGGAGCCAATAGAATGACGTGTAGTTGTAACGTTATGGACGTATTGACCCCGCCCGTAATTGGGTCCAGTTTGAGTCCTGGTCCCCCCCTGGTCCCCCCCGGGGACCGGTCCCCCCCCCCTGGGACCGGTCCCCCCGGTCCCCCCGGTCCCCCCGGGACCGGTCCCCCCGGTCCCCCCCGGGACCGCCAGTTGTGTATAAATACGGCTGCTTAAGACGCTCAGTAGTTCAGTTGAAGAGTGCATTCCGTCAGAGTTCAGCTCAGTTGTGTTAGTTGATTGATTCTTTCTGAGCAGTTGTAGTCAGACATTCGAAGTCAGTCGTTCTTCAGTGCAGTTGTTTTCGTTGATGTTAACGTTGAATAATACAAGTGATTTCATTGACTTGACTCTTGTCGTCTTCTTCATCTGATCAACGTTCGGTGGTCGCTAGCATCGCTAAGACCTCTGCCTGACCGGAGAGGCCGATCCTGGCCGACATTGAGGACTGGGGGATTTCTGAAACGGCATCCTGGTAAGAAGCGAGAGAAATCCGCCCGACGACGGTGGGGTTGATCCTGCCTACACGAGAAGAGGCAGCCCCAAGAATTCTACACTGGTACCAGAAGTGGGGTGTTAGACGATCGCAGAACGCTGAATGCCGATGGGAGACGAGGAAGACACACGCATCTACCAGCTGGTCGACTTTGACGTCCTGCAGCCAAGAAGCTCCACGCCCGCCGAGAGAAGACGACCGATGGAGATCAAGCCGGACCGGAACAGCCTGCCAGACGACTTTGGCTTCGAGGAGCAGAGGCCGAAGGAACCGATTGACCGAAGGAGATCTACAGAACCTGTCAGCCGGGAAGTGAAGGACGAGTCAGGGATTCTTCCAGGGCTTCTCGAGGGCGTCGGCGGCCTGCTGAAGAGCCGGCCGATGCAGATGAAACCCGGGCGTTTCGATGGGACAGGCTCGCTTGAATCATTCCTATGCCAGTTCGAGGTCTGTGCGAGGCACAACCGATGGACGGCCTCGGACAAGATCGACTTCCTCCGCTGCTCACTGGAGAAAGCCGCCACTCAGCTGCTTTGGGACTTCGGGGCCCAGCCGGAGGTAACTTACGAACAGTTGACTGAACGGCTGCGTCAACGCTATGGGACGGAGGGCCAAGCCGAGACCTTCCGGACGCAACTCTACTACCGGCGCCAGCGCGCCGGGGAAAGCCTATCCGACCTTCTCCATGAAATTCGTCGCTTGGTGGTGCTTGCCTATCCGGTCCCCGCCAACGAAACCACGGAGATCATCGCCAAAGACGCTTTCCTGGAGGCGATGAGGGATCGAGAGCTCTCGCTCAAAGTTCGTGAGCGGGAACCCAAGTCGCTTGATGAAGCCTACCGGGCGGCGCTGCGTCTGGAGGCCTACCGAAGCACGATGGACCTGGACGACCGGAGGAGACCGCTGGAGCCTGATGATCGAGACGACCGAAGACGACCGCCGAACCGGGTGCGAGGCACTCGAGAGACCGATGTCGGTGACCAGATTCAGGCGCAGTTGAACCAGTTCCTGATAACTCAGAGGGAAGAGCAACGCCGCTGGCAACGTGAATTCGAAGGGAAGTTCGACCGACAGCTCCGGGAGCTGCGAGGTCGTACGCCGACTGATGGAGATCCGGGCCGAGACGTTCGCCCCGGAGACCGCAACCGAGAGCCGGGCCGAGAGAGTCGCCCCGGTGACGCCAACGCCAGCAACTCAGGGAGTCCGAGACGGGAGCTGACCTGCTTCAACTGTGGCCAACCCGGCCACTACGCTCGCAACTGCCGCCAGTCGCGCCGGGCCCGCAATCGCCCGAACGCGACCGAAACAGAAACTCAGACTTCGACGCCAACGGAGCCGGTGGCCGCCAATCACACGACCCATCCAAGAGTGCCCAACCGAGCCACCTTCAACGCTGTCTACGTCCGTGGGACGATCAACGGACGCTCGCAGCTCTGCCTGGTTGACACGGGATCGGAGGTGAGCCTAATACCTGCCTCTTCTGTCCTGGGGTTAGAGATCCGTCCCTGTGACCGATATTTGATGGCTGCTAACGGGTCCGATATACGGGTGCTGGGAGAGATAAGGGTCCCCATCAAGGTCCGCAGTGGTTTTGAAATTTCTAGTTCATTTCTGGTGTCCGACCAGATAGCCGACCCCATGCTGGGTATGGATTGGCTGAGGGAGCACCGCTGCCGCCTAGGTTTTGGGACTGGGGCTCTGTTTATTGGCCGTAAACGCATCTCTCTTGTAAGGGGTAATGGAGCTGGATGGTGCCGTAGGGTGATTGTCGCTGAAGATGTGGTGGTCTCGCCCAAGTGCCAGTTTGATGTCCCTGTAAAAACCTTGTTTGGAGATTTGTCGTCCGTAGCGCCGGCCTGGATGACAGATGCTAAGGAAATAAGTCCTGGAGTCCATCTCGCACGGGTTGTGGTAGGCGACGACGCCGGAACGACCCAGGTCCGTGTAGTTAATTTGACGGAGGATCCTGTTAGGTTAGTTAAGGACCAACTGCTGGGAGGGTTGCACCCTGTAGAGGTTGAGTATAGGGAAACACTGGAAGAAGGCCAGGAGCCGGTTGGTGAGGCGGTTCCTTGCGAAATGTTATTAGCTGATCTCCCGGAGGAAGTTACGCCCGAGACCCGAGAGCAATTGCGGGAACTTTTGACTGAATTTAGCGATGTTTTCTCGGTAAGGGAAGGTGATCTCGGCCGTACGAATGTGGCCACTCATAGGATCGATACGGGAGATGCAGGTCCCGTAAGACAGCCTCTGCGGCGCCAACCACTTCCTCATAGGGCTGCCATCGATGAGCAGCTGGATAGCATGTTGGCTGCTGGTACGATTGAACCCGCCGTTAGCGAGTGGGCGGCTAACGTGGTTTTGGCCCGTAAGAAGGATGGGAACGTAGATGCCCTCTCCCGTAGGCCCTGTCGGCAATGCGGTGCTGACGATTTAAGTGCGGTCGCTGCAGTTACCGAGACGGTGGTAGAACAGCCAGTGGATATTGAACCCAATCCGCAGGAGGATTTGATGGCGGCCCAAAAGGAAGACCCCGATCTTCGGGTGGTACGTCCGTGGTTGGAGGAAGGTGTCCAGGCCCCGGACTTAGTGGGTATTCTGCGGGAGAACCTAATCGTAAGGTACGGCACCCCATTGCAGATCCTTACAGATCCAGGGGGTAATGTCGAGGGGAATCTGTTCCGGGACCTCTGTAAATTATTGGGGGTGGATAAGGTCAGAACTTCCGCCTATCACCCGAGTGGGAAAGGGCTCATAGAGCGATTTCACAGGACGCTTAATGCCATGCTTGGGAAGGTGGTAAGCAGCCATCAAAGGGATTGGGAGGAACATTTGCCCCATGTCCTCGCTGCCTACCGGGCGTCGATCCGCAAGTCAGCTCACTTCCGTCCATTCACGGTCCTTGTGGACAAGCTGCGCCCCTGTCGCGGAATGGACTCGACGGAGGACGTTGTCGACGCTCCGATGCCTCTCTCGGACGACGCTCCGATGATCTCTCGGCGTCCTAGAAGGGAGGTACGTCGGCCGGCTCGCTTTCGATAGCGCCCGGCCTCGGTCCCCCGGGACCGGTCCCCACGGTCCCCCCGGGACCGCCTCGGTCCCCCGGGACCGACCTGCTGATTGGCCTCGCGGAGATGACGTAAGCGTTGCCATGGCGACGGTGACAATGTGATGTCCGATTGCAGTTGGAATGCGTAAACTGACGCTCTGTTGATCTGCGATGCAAACTGTTTCTGTTAGAGAAATGTTTTGATTGTATTGCATACCCGATAAACGGGAAGAGTTCATTGTTTTATTTGAATGTGAAAGTTGGGCTACAAGATGCCTGAAGTGCAGCCTTGGATAATTAAGATTCTTATTAGCTGTTAGATGCTGTGCCGTTTTAGTTTTTCTTATGCCGGACCATGGCGAGAAAAATCTGACGTTTAATTGCTTACTTTTCAGAGGACATTCTTTGTTTACGTAACCTTACCCGTTGCTTGGGGCGATATTCTTTTTGAGATGTTAATCATTGTGCATACAATTATTGGGGAGCTGGGCCCGCCCAATTTACGAAGCATAGTGGTCCCATTTTGTCTGTTAATTGATCTTTTTAGTTGTGCTTTGTGACATTGCATATAGTCTTAACATGACTGTGTTTAGGGTAGGATGTTAAGTAGGATGTTATGTAGTGGGATGAGGACATCCCCATTTCTTTAGAGGGGGGAAAGTTGTAACGTTATGGACGTATTGACCCCGCCCGTAATTGGGTCCAGTTTGAGTCCTTGGTCCCCCCGGTCCCCCCCGGGGACCCCCTGTCCCCCCGGTCCCCCCGGTCCCCCCGGGACCGGTCCCCCCGGTCCCCCCCGGGACCGCCAGTTGTGTATAAATACGGCTGCTTAAGACGCTCAGTAGTTCAGTTGAAGAGTGCATTCCGTCAGAGTTCAGCTCAGTTGTGTTAGTTGATTGATTCTTTCTGAGCAGTTGTAGTCAGACATTCGAAGTCAGTCGTTCTTCAGTGCAGTTGTTTTCGTTGATGTTAACGTTGAATAATACAAGTGATTTCATTGACTTGACTCTTGTCGTCTTCTTCATCTGATCAACGTTCGGTGGTCGCTAGCATCGCTAAGACCTCTGCCTGACCGGAGAGGCCGATCCTGGCCGACATTGAGGACTGGGGGATTTCTGAAACGGCATCCTGGTAAGAAGCGAGAGAAATCCGCCCGACGACGGTGGGGTTGATCCTGCCTACACGAGAAGAGGCAGCCCCAAGAATTCTACATTATAAATAGCGTGACCTCGTTTGGCTTCAGCCGATAGTAAGTCTTGACAAACCCCTCAACTACGTGATAGTGGTCACTGTCAACTGACCAAATGGGCATATGTATCACCGGTTAAACACCCATACATCACCGAAGGCTTTTTATTGATATCAAAGTTCAACTAATATTTTTTAGTTGTTAACTAAAAAGTTTAGGTAATATTTTTTAGTTATTAGCGAGAAAGTTTTAGTAACGAAATCAGCAACTATCTTACGCAATGATTGTCGTGAGTAGGCATAACTGGTTTTATTACTCAAGTCAAGTGAACTGCATTGCACGATTAGCAACTTCTTCATGATTTTCATGTAGAACTGTACTAGCACTATTAGTCTAGTACATATTACGTAATTTGAAAGTGAAATTGTCATTGACACTCTGCATTATTACGGTTCACTTAATTTCACCTCTGTCATTGTGAAAATGTTTGAGAAAAAGTTTGTTAAAAAGTTTGAAAAAGTTTAACTAAATATTTTTAATTTAGTTTTCTTATTTACAAAATCAATTGCCAACTTTTAGTTAAACTTTTTTTTATTTTAATTGAAAATAGTTATAGTTTAACTAAAACAATTAGTTAATGCCCATCACTGGCAGTTTGAGACGGTTAAGTCTTCTGTTGAGATGAAAATCATCGAGTAGCCTATTGGTGTGCGTCGGTTGATCATTAGTGTGGTTTTGATTGACCCATATTATGTTTTTGTTTGTTTGTTTGATTTTGAGCCCAAGGCTTACTCCACTTTAAATATCTATTGGCTGTCATTCTTTTCCTATCTGTACTTTTTTATATGTTTAGGTGTCCCTATTTAGCGGATCCATGATCCCTTCTGCGCCTCCGTGTAGCCAACTACATGTCAAACTGTTGCCTTATTGTTTAATTGTTCGTTTTCTCTTCTTCTGGTTACAGAAATAAATGATTTGATTTGATCATTGATACATCGTTGGGTGTAGTTTCAGTTTAACGACACTGTGTGATTACAAAGATCATTAGCGTCGCCCTCCTCCTTTATCCAGGCTTGGGACTGGCACTGTCAGAAAGCGAACAGTGGCGGAGTTCATCGTAGGGTCGTTAGGCAACCTCTTAAATACGCTACTGTCTAAGCTAAACGCACTAACTGACGTTCATGTAACAACTATATTAATTTGTGGGCAGAAATGCGTATTTGTCATTCTGAAGCTGAAAATAAACGAATATTGATTGATTGATTGATTGAATTAAAGAAAGTTCGTTTGAATGAAACAAGCGAAGCTGTAAAGTCTCTGTTGATGGGGAACAATGGCGATCGACCTTTATAACAGATCTATTTCTAAACTGTACAATTTCGAAGACTGTACACTATTAACTCCTTTTTCAAACCTGTACCTGGTTGCGGTTTAACAACCTGTTTTCTTATTAACGAATATATATCTATAGGCACTCGAGAAGAACCTTTTCAAGTGCAAACTTGAGGTACACTGGTTGCAGCTATCGCCATCTTCCCATCGCCTCATCGTCATAGTCGTCGTCATCATCACCTTTAGCAGAAACGAAGCAGCCGCAGCAAATGTGTTTTCAGTTGATGGCGGTGCCTTCTATTGTTTCGTTTGATGAATGCGATCATCGGAGGTCTCAGCTGTCTGATCATTAGACCTCTGCCACCCAATCCCCAAAGTCCCATTCCACAATCCTTACCTCACATTCCCTCTCTCCCGTGAGTCCATCCATCCGTCTGTCACTTCGTCCCTCCCTATCCGCCCTCTGTCTCACTCACTTTCTCAATCTCTCACTGTCTGTCTGTCTGTCTGTCTGTCTCTCTCTCTCTCTCTCTCTCTCTCTCTCTCTCTCTCTCTCTCTCTCTCTCTCTCACTCAATCACTCTCACTCTGTCTCTCTCACGCTCTCGTTCTCTCTGCTCTCTGTCTCTCTGCTTGGATGGATGTCTCTCTTTCTCTCTGTCTCTGTCTCTCTCTGTCACTCACTGTCTCACTCTGTCTCTCTCACTCTCCTCACTCTCTGTCTCTGTGTCTGTGTCTCTCTGTCTCTGTGTCTCTCTGTCTCTGTTTCTCTGTCTCTCTTTCTCACACAAACACGAGCGCGGAGTTCATTAATTTCTTAAGCAATTCATGCGCGTACGATTTCCTTTGATTTATACAGCGCGAGGTTGTAAACTGTAATTGTATTAATTGATAAATGTCCTTCATATGTAGCTTCAATGTTGTGGACAGCATTCAAGGCAGGCAGACCGACAGGCAAACAGACAAGTAACCAAGCAGACAGACTGACAAATACATGTAATAGAATATACATACCAATAGATAAAACGCTGTTCACTTGTAGATGCAGACTAAAACAAAGACACATGTAAATTAGTATCTAGTCAGACAAAGAGAAATACAATTCGTCATACAAACATCGATGTTGCATTGTGACCAGGGATCGGTTGGGATCGGAAAGCATCGAAACGGAGTTCCGGTTCTTTTTTCACGACCGGAACGCCGTATCGGTAAAAATTTCTAGATTAATATGGCGCCCGAAACCAACGTACCCCGGTTCTTTTGTTTAGGACGCGATCACTGATTGTGACTGAGTTTTTTTCCTATATCTGATCGTTACATGTTAACGACTGACGACACGAGACTTCTCAACTGACTCTCCAATCGATTAATTCTATTTATATCTCCATCCATCCATCCATCCGGCCCGACCGTCCGTCCATCCATCCGTCCGTCCTCCGTCCATCCATCCGTCCGTCCGTCCGTCCGTCCGTCCGTCCGTCCGTCCATCCATCCATTCACGTCCGTCCACCCATCCATTCGTCTTGTATTGGCTGCCATCTGACTAGACCCACTGTAAGTAGTATGAAGTATCCTACGTTAGACCCATGTTTACCTTAACAGAACGGCGGCGTGGTTGAATTATGACTAAGTGTCTTAATACGAATATACTGTTGAATAATAATTAAGTGTGTCTTCATACGAATATATAGTCTATATATAATGTAGACAAGGCCAAGTGTTTGATCATTCGAGAGGTCAGTTAAGTGTATGGATCAATGCACCTGTATTACAGCTGGTAAAATATGGCTTGTCTTTACAGGATGTCTTATCGGAGCTGTTGACAATACTGTTTGCACAGCTAGAGAAAAGTAATATTTTCGAATATACACATCAAAGGGAGAGTTGATCCGTTTCTAGCTTTTCTGACCTAGCGGAATACCCCATTCGCGCAACTGGGCTAGCCGAATGGCAATTGGACATTAAACGATACAGACAATAATAACATCTGGCGATTTTGCTGCCCTTTGCGCACGCTCCTTATGAGCCGTAGCATGTATCTACACTGTGTCCCGATGAAAAGTGGACCCCTAGAAAAAGTGTCATAACTCAGTCAAAACTTTGAATTCTAGATAATAGATGTGTTAACAATAAAGCAGTGTTAAAATAATGTACACTCAAGTCTAATCTCATTTGTTTAGAAATCAGTTTTTCAAACAGTAGGCCTAATTTTTCACATATTCTTGTAATTAAAATTATGGCTGAGGTTCAGAACCAAAAGTTGTAGCGGACAAATTACATTACATTAGCCTACATTATCGCTCTTTAAAAATAGCCTTAAGACCCTGTTTAAGATTCATTATGATTAGACTTTCCTTTCCTTTTGTGCAGCATTCTTTTTGTTTCGGCGCGTTATAAAGTCAGTTTGATGATGATGATGATGATGATGATGATGATGATGATGATGATGATGATGATGATGATGATGATGATGATGATGATGATGATGATGATGATGATGATGATGATGATGATGATGATGATGATGATAATAATAATAATAATAATAATAATAATAATAATAATAATAATAATAATAATAATAATAATAATAATAATAATTCTTTCAGCATTAGGCTAATGTGCTGTTATTTTTCTATGCCATTAAATTGCTTGTATCAGTGTATTTTGGTGTTGAAGGACTCGGACTCGGACTCGATCTTTTGTGACTCGGACTCGGACTCGAGTAACTCTGGACTCGGTCTCGACTCGGACTCGGCTTAGGTGGACTCAGACTTGACTCGGACTCGGCTTAGGTGGACTCGACTACATCACCCATCTGCCCGAGCTAATGTCCCATCGTGTAATCGACACTGGGTTGATGGAAGAGGCGTGCGCTCCTACGGGGCCCAGCTTCTACCACTAGCCGTTGAGCCGTTGCGTCTTTCAGCTTTTCAGGTACCAAGCCGAGATTAGAGCCTATGACCGGCTTTGGTGGCAACAGAAACATGTCCGCACTGTTTGGGCTCCTCGTCCCTACAACAGTAGGCCTACTTTCACAATCGGTCTGGGGTTCACGCTCTGTCTTAGCGTCTTACTAAACTCCTTAGCACTGGGACTGTTCTTCTAGACGCTATATAATTTTCTGTATTGACTCGAATATCACATTATATGTTAGCTCGTACAGACAACTCAACATTTGCCATTTTGCTAATTCCGATTAAAGTTTAATTAAATGAAATTCGTGGAAAATATCGGACATCGATTTCCACGTCCAATTATTCCAGAATAATATTTATCAGCTCGTTTGGTCAAATTCTATTACACCTATAATTTGAGACGAAATACAAGCTTTATGAATTATGTTACCTATCCGCTGTAGTGGTTGGAATCGCTGCCGCTCACCACAGAACTGATTCACTGGTAGGTAGTCTCTTAACTACTATTTGTTGATCACGACGCAATAGCAGTTATAGTTATCAAAGCAATAATTTATGTAAGGCCCATCCCAATCAGCAGTTTTTCACTAATCTGTCTTTACCTTAAACAAAGCCGCACATTCTTGAAGTGCAACATGACAGCACTAGCAACACGACGTCGTGAAACAGCTATTCTTGAATTTCATTTAGAAAAGTTCTGTAGATCTATCGCATATACATTAAGCATAATTCTACGAAAGAGAGGTCGATTTTTTCTAAAGTGAATAATTTAAAGCCATTGAATTATTCCAGAACATATACAACTGGCGATATATCTGTAGATTTGAAAACCTAACGATCAGTGTTCAAATGTGAAGAATGATAGAACATTAGAGGAGAACGTTGGCAGATTTGTAGGCTACAAAATGTGAAGATTGATCTACAATGATTGCTACATTTCTGAAGAACCTTCAATAATAATTTTAGTTTATACGCACAAATAAATAAATTTGAAAGACTAAAGCATCTTGAAAATCAAAGTAGGAATTTAGATTAGACATATTCAGCCATTTTTTTTATTATCTGATACAGATTACAAATAAACAAGAGGCACAGTGTCGTTCGCCATCGGAATTATACAAGTCACTGTGACTGGTCTGGAAATTTCACACGATCTGCATAGCTACAGCAGCTGTTAAGATTTTGGTTGCAGTAGCTATCGCTGTGATTGTTTCTGGTATTACTAATACCCAATCATACCCAGTCACTCCAATAACTGTTAATCTCTGAATCATTTAAGTAATAGTGATAATAATTGTCATAATATAAATCTAAATAAACAGCTATTATAAGTACATTAGGCTCGTTGGCGTAATTTTTGTAATAGCAGACGGCATCTACATGTATGCCTGCATAATTCCTTTGTATTTGTATCCTTGTGCATGTAAATAGGCCTACGTATTATTTGCATTGAAAATCCGTGTCAGTATAAATGCATAATTTTTTTACATATGTGTGAAAATTGTTAAGTAATGTTTTGCTTAGTTATGTATGTAGGTATGTATTATATGCCTTCATGTGCGTATGTGTGAATGTACGCTATACATGTTTCTATCTGTTCTTCCATGAGCGCATTTAATGGAATGCGAACAAGGCTGGTCAATGGATCTAAACAAACGTTAATAATAATTATAACTTGGGTAAATTAAAAGGAATAGTGCATTATTTTGTCCACAGGAAGACTGCTCCGAAGGGAGTGACCTCAGCAGGTCATTGCGTGGTTCTCTAGTGTTGATGTTTGGAAACGAGGTACCTGAAGATTTCTCGTGCAGCCGAGCCTAACGATTTAGGCTACGTCTCGACTTGGTTCAAACCAGAACTAAACACTCTTGTAAATATGTCAAGGCGGACGGCCCGGACCCGAAAAATCCAAAATGACAAGAGGAGCTCTTTCTGTTTGATTTTAGCCCGCACCTGCAGAATTTGTATATGCATTCATAGTATTATGCTTGAATGTTTGTTTGTCTATGTACGTATGCATGCGCTATGACTGTATGTATGTATGCGCTATGATTACATAAATACACGGTGGTTCAATAAAAAGTAAGCCAGACTTTATAGACAAATATTAACTGCTTGAACTATAAAAAAAATTATTTTATTAATAAAATTTTCAAAATATAAATATGCACATACTTACTTTTTTTATTTTAATGACTACCGGTTTATATTTGCTACTCAAAAAAGCAGACGATAATACGAGAGAAAACTAGCAATTTCCGAAAAAATGCCTTTTAATAAAGAGGATTATGTCGTAATAGGTTTTACTGAATCCAAGAATTAGAGCAGTCGTCAATTTCTACGAGAGTTTCCATAAAAATATTGGGCCAGAAGGGGATTAGATAAATTGCTTCAACAAATAGACCTAAGCGTAACAGGGTAAGTCGACCGCGTCGTTGGTAGCGGCAGACGAAGGTCATCGCATACTGAAGAAAACGTTGCCGCGTCATTGGTAGTGGCAGACCGACAGAAAAAGACAGACATACGACATAGAAGAGATAAGGAGACAGACAGATGGACACGCACCCTGACAGACGGAGACAGGCAGACATACTGTTTGCATTCATTCATTCATTCATTCAAAAATTTATATAGCGCCCCTGCAAGGTAACTTCAGAGGCTCTTCCAACTCCAGTCCGGGCAAAAAGGTAAGTTTTCAAATGACCATAAAAAGTATCAGTACATGATCTAGGGAACAGACGTAGCTCCCTATGGAGGCTATTCCAAACCCTAAGGCCTAACACAGAGAATGCTCGGTTCTGCGTAGATAGAAGTACTTATATGAAATACAAAGTTTGGCTTACTTTTCACTGAACCACCGTGTACATATGTACGTATGTATGTAGATATATACGTTGGTGCATGTAGGTATGTGTGTATGTAACTGTTACTACCAATTGTAATTGGAAATATATGTTGCACCAGTACGAAATAAGCTAAGCATAGGCGCTCTCTACGCCGCCCTAAAGACAAAAACATAATGTCCGTATGTATTTTTATCTGCTTATTTAATATAGCGCCTTATGGAATCTTGAAAGAGGCGCTAAATAGGTTGGCGTCTGCAACCAGCATGATTTTAAGTTAAAGCTTGATGGTCGTCAACGGAGCCTGGTGAACTCCAACGTACATCATCTGCTGTGGGTGTGATGTCGATGAATCCAGTTGCTGATCGTAATAGGGTGGAGGCTGTGACTGAATGAAGGAAGGCTGAGGCTGAAAGGAGGGAGGCGCCTGTATAAACACAGGTTGCGGTTGATGTGGTGCGTACGTGACCGGAATGGTGGCAAGCTGCTCATAGAAAATACACACAAGAGATATAGTACTTATCGGCCAAATACCCAAATTCAGTCATGTGTCAAATTACATGCTGGAGGTTCTGCGCTGGCTCCCTGTCCGTCAGCGTATAGAGTACAGGTTCGCCTCCTTGGTGTGGCGATGCCAGCTAGGCCTCGCTCCATCTGACCTACTTGACCTTTGTCAGCCTGTGTTGGGTACTCGCAGTAGTCGCTCCCTAAGCTCTGCGGTGAAGGGGTTCTCTCAGTCCCGTTTGGCCGTACCTTTATCATATAAAGTCGTGTTTTTTCTGTGGTAAGCCCGGCGGTATAGAAAGGCCTCCCTCTTGAGCTGCGCCTGTTCCCTAGATCTCGCTCTGACACATTCTACAAGCGCTTGAAAACTGTTCTTTTTGACCGTGCTGGAGTCGGAAGCTACTCTGAGTAGTTTCCTTGAAGAGGTGCAATATAAATACTTGAATGAATGATTAATATAACACAATGCAATGCAATGTAAAATACGATTGGGTATGATGTGATATGCTGCGGGATAAAATTATGTGATGAATCTATTGCCGTAATGTATTATACCGAATTCTCATTTAAAAATCTATATCTAATATCGATTAACCCCGTAAGTAGTGAATGGATTAAATGAGAGAGAGAGAGAGAGAGAGAGAGAGAGAGAGAGAGAGAGAGAGAGAGAGAGAGAGAGAGAGAGAGAGAGAGAGCCAACCTGTGCCTTAGATCCTTTGTCAATTGCACGAGCGCAGACCACCATCAACCAAATTCCAAATATTATTTCCAAAGATCCAACTGCTATCATCATAGAATTTGCCGCAGCGGCTTCTTCCCACTGAAGAGAAGGAAAAACATTGCACCCAAAACGCTATAATAACGTCAATGATGACATTTTCCAAAAATTACATTAGTAATAATACAGATTGCTGAAGATTTAATGTACATAAAAGCAATTCTTCATAGCTATATATATATATAATTATATATATATATATAATTATATATGTTATACAATTGTAGCAGTGGTTTTTCAATAGTTCCATAGCACAAGGAGGTTTTATCGGAGTTAATTGGAAACTAATTAGAATCATCTAACCATTTCCTGTTCCTATATTGAGGGACCCTAAAAGCATTGCGCAGGATTCTGTTCTCATCTCGCCTTCGCAATGTCCAGCATTTCGGTCAGTATAGAAAAATAGGTCACATGATGGTCTCATATATTCGTGTTTTTGGGTTCTTTGATTTTTCCGTGCATCTTCAGATCTTTGTAAACTAGGCCGTGATCAATGTTATCGAAAGCGGCAGAGATAATAATTATTAGACAGAAGACAGAGACTGAAAACTTGTTGCATCAAGAAATATCCAAAATCTTTCTATTTTAGTCGTTCTACCAGATTTCTTATCTATATGACTTGTACAAGTTTTATGAGTTCCTTTGGTTTTCTTGCAGTTGGCATCGGTATCCACTTCCAGTCGTGGCGTGCTCTACAGAATGCTTGCTTGAAATCTACCAAGAATTATAGACCTAGCACAATGTCATTTAAAGCTACTAAAACTTTCAAACCAGGCTTATGAATAAAGTGACTTTATATTACCCAGTCACCACAGTAGTAAGCGTAGTAGCTGTGACAAGAAATGTCTTCTGAAACTCCGATAGAGGCTATCGTAAGCTGAACGATGCCGATAAGGATGTCGAAAACCGAGAAGGACAGTGTCGCTGCTATCTGCATGCAAAGCAAACCCAAATACGCATGCCTATATATATATAGTTTCCTTAAAATCCGGGTAGTATTAAAGATTCGACTCACTATGATGACGAAGACAACCGCCAAGGCGACGATGATGTTATTGTTATGACAATAATGGAACTGGTCGTGGTGGTGGTGGTGGCAGCAGCAGCAGCAGCAGCAGCAGTAGCAGCAGCAGCAGCAGCAGTAGCAGCAGCAGCAGCAACAGCAACAAGCAGCAGTAGCAGTAGTAGTAGTAGTAGTAGTAGTAGTAGTAGTAGTAGTAGTAGTAGTAGTAGTAGTAGTAGTAGTAGTAGAAGAAGAAGAAGAAGAAGAAGAAGAAGAAGAAGAAGAAGAAGAAGAAGAAGAAAGAAGAAGAAGAAGAAGAAGTAGAAGTAGAAGTAGAAGAAGAAGCACCAGTAGTTGTAGGAACGGTGGCGATGGTGGTTGTGGTAACAGTTGTAGAAGTGGTGGTAGCAGTTGTAGAGGTGGTGGTAGTAGGAACTCAGCAATATAGACGATCATTGTAATTACATTTCCCGTATTATTTATAAGAATGACAATAAAAGAGGAGGAGAAGGAGGAGGTAGAGGAGGAAGACGATGATTATGATGATGACAATGATGATGATGATGGTGATGATGATGATGATGATGATGATAATGATGATGATGATGATGATGATGATGATGATGATGATGATGATGATGAAAATGACAATGACGAATATATATGCATAGCCCTACCAGGCTGTCGGTTGGGTCTTTGGCTGCTGCAACAGCTAAAGATCCGGCGATTAAATACTGTGAACAAAGAAAAAGCTTAAGCCAAGCTAGTCAGATTGAAATAGTAACTTTGCTCTTTAGAAGCCATTGAAAAGCATTTATAACTGCCTTCCAGACACTGTGAAGAATTCATCCAGACATTGTGATGAATTCATCCAGGTAATTGAAATTGCAACAGAATAGTTGCTTTATTGCTCACATATGGGGCGTCCGTGATCTCACATTCTGAGAGCTTGGGAATAATCGGGTTCACGAGACAAATTAAAGTCTCACCTCTTCAAGAATTACCGCCGTTACAGCTGTTCTGCCTTTTCTCTGGTCTCTGTGGCAACCGGACTCGTTAAGTCCAATGACCATCGATCACTGATACGACGAAGAGCTCCAGTATAATCTGGTGCTTTGCGCTTAGCTCTAGAGTAGCGCTTTAGAAATTTGGAGATTACGTTTACAATACGATTACGACTTAGCTTTTTGGTCGCCGTTGACATCTTACGGTTGCGATATGCGTGAATATAGAATTTGACTTATATGAATCTCTTTCGGACGATCCGAACACTCCTCCTGCCTCAAGAACACCAGAACTGCGAGGATTTCAGTGTTATATAATTTCATCGAGATACATCGAATGCATTTCACACATGGGCACGCAGTTATGCTTCTTAATACATGAAGTTATAAACATGTAAATGTGAATCTTCAAAATTTCTCAGCGCCCCACAAAAGTCGCACCAGGGATACCAGTTTAATCAGTGCCGCTATATTGAATCAAGACGGCAACAGCCAGGTTGTTTTGTCAGTTCCTGTGCCAGTTCAGAATCAAGGGAGGTTAAGCATGATAGGAGACAGCATGATGCTACGGTGGCAATCGGTGAGGATGGTGGTCGTGTGGTGTTTCAAGAGTGGAATCAGGATACGATAACTTGAAGAGTTCGGTTTGAGTCGTGAGTGGAAAGTAACAGAGCAGAGTGCAAGAGGAGGAGAAGTAACATTTACGGGCGAGATAGAAGGATAAGAAAACTGTTGGAGATCTGTTGGGAGTTTATTCTAAAAGCTGGTGCAGCATAGATTAAGGAGCGGTTGCAGAATTTCAAAGAGGAGGAGGCAGGAAGCCGATATATAGAGATACATGATGATGATCGAGTAGGCCCAGGAGGTTGGATGGTTCAACAGTCAGTTGATAAGATTGCTTTGGGTAAAGTTATAGACAACAACAACAACTAACTATTCTGTAGGGGAGCCCATAAAACACTGTCGGACTAACGGCTCCAAGTGCGGTCTACCATCGCAGCGAAGACGGTTAAAGACAAACACTTCTTTATTCGCGGATTAGAATATATGCGCAATATGATTCGAGAGCTTTCTTTACTAGCCAAAGTGGTGTTAGCTTAGTAATGCGACTAACTACTTCAATAAAGTAAAAATGCCTTTAGTAGAATGACTCCACCAGCAAGTAGCGCACAAGATTCCAGAAGCGATTTAGAAATATTCAGGTACGTGTATTTCTCGTAAATTCGTAACGACATTGTTTTATACAGTCTAACTATGTTGTAACTGGTATTGGCGTTGACTTACAAAGACTCCGGCCCATATTCCGACGCCGATATAGTAACACCCAGCCTCGTACACGATGGCCATTGAACCAGCGGCGATTGAAATGCATGCGAGGACGATCTGAGTCGCTCCTAATCCGGTCGAAGTCTCTTTCTTATAGTATGGCTCGTAGTGTTTTATCCCTGCAGGTTGGTAGGTGATTGTAGGAGCGGCGTAGTAGATGATGGGAGCCTGATACTGGACCTGCTGCTGTTCTCCATGGGCCGAGTTGTAGTACGCCATGGAACTGTACAAACATCAATATGATTCATTACGCGATCGTCGAAAAACAAAAATCATTTTTGGCATTAGCAGCGAAGATGCACCCATATGAAAAATGCAAGTTGCACATCTTTATGTATTTAAGTATGTATAAATGTACGAATGTTTGTATAGGCCTATATGTATCTGTGTGTATGCGTAAATGAATGTATGTATGATGCATAGATGCATATATACATATATCATATGACATCATAATATTATGCATGTATATGTACATGTAAATACAGATGTTTGTATGTATAAATGCATATACTATTATATGTAATTATGTATGTATGTATGTGTGTATGTTTTCACATAGACACGAGTGCATATAATTATATATCTGTGTATCTTTTAAATTTATTTACGATTTTAAGTATGTATTTAATTTTTTTATTAGGCATTGTAAGATCCTCACATAGACGCTGTTATGTGGGAATACAGCAACTCACAATTTAATTAGCATTTTAAAATGAAATTTTATTCCACTAAGTTGATACAAAATCCAACGCATCCTTGGAGTGTGTGTGATTTAACCCAAGTTGAGACGGAGCAGAAGTTAGTTGACAGCTACTAACTAGTCTAAAAGCTAACTTCTGCGATTACAGAGTTTTCACCAAAAACGTTGAAATCACATCAGCTTTTCTCTTTTCTTAAAATTGTCACTCATTCTTCTGAGTTATTCTAATCGAAGCATCAGGAAAGTTACATGAAACGCTATATTGCATAGGAAAATCTCTTCAAAGGCAGTACTACAGTGAGTTAGCAGACACTTTTTCAAATTGTCTTACGTTGTTCTGTTAAAACTTTGTTCTGCTAAAATTTTCCAGAAGTTGGTAAACAACCTTATCCAGTTTGCCTTGAAAGCTTTCAAACGGCCAAGTAAACTAGATCTAACATTAACGCACTTAAACTTGTAGCGTTTGCAGACACATAGGCCTAATGCTCAAAACCTAAATTGTGTCACTTTTATTACTGGGCGGCTCTAGAGCACGTCATCTGTCGATCTATACTGTCTAGACCTTTGACATCTGATAAGGATTCAAGTCAGTAGGCGAATAACTTGACGAAATGCCACCTGAAAATAATATCTTTGTTGTGAGCAATTTATGCTTTATACTTAAGCAGTCAGGTTTTAGGTGTGTAGTCACTGTTAGACTTTGAACTGATTTTGCAAAGGTGATCCAGCAATGTGATTCATTTGCACGAGCTTTTCACAGCAATATGCTTCATATCAGTTTTCAAGAGAACTGTTAGCGAGAAATTTTATCTGGAGCTGTAGATGCGACTAGCCTCACCTGTAGCCTACATGTATGTCTATGCGATAACGTTCACAAAGCAGTTAGTGTGATGATATAAGGCCTACGGGCAGTGATTTTGACCCATGGGTCTGTCAACGTCACGCTCATGAATGGTGAAGTGTTTGACTGTCACCGTTTTGATATCGTGAAGAAAGAACCAATACATGTAGTTAGAAATAAAGTAGTAGAGTCCTGGGTCAACCTAGCACTAGCATCTACATGATTCCTTTATGCGGATTAGGCCTAACTTTAAGAGAATCGTGTACTAACCCCATCGAAGAATAATTGTTGAGAAGCTGATGAGATCTAGTTTCAGAAAGTCAGTGCTGAAGAAGGGAATGAAGTGATCAGATTAGAAATCGAAGAAAATAAAGAAGCCCGAAGTTTATTACGAAGCAAGAAATTATTCTGATCATGATGAGTTATTCGTAATCATAACGAATCATTACTGAAGGTGGTAAAAATAGGCAGAACATCGATGCTTGGCTATCACGTGCTCAAACTACGGAACAAATATTCATATACATGTATATGATTATTTTCTAAAGCAGACCTCTATGAAGCGATGATAATTGGTTAATATCATTTAAG
This sequence comes from Aporrectodea caliginosa, assembly GCA_020284085.1. Taxonomy (NCBI): domain Eukaryota; kingdom Metazoa; phylum Annelida; class Clitellata; order Crassiclitellata; family Lumbricidae; genus Aporrectodea; species Aporrectodea caliginosa. The sequence continues at coordinate 4,504 of JACEVL010000913.1, read as the reverse complement.
GTGTCAATGTAAAAGTAAGTAAGTAAGTATATTCTTTAATATAACCAGCTGCCAAACAGCACTCTAGTGAACAAGCATGAGCAATATAAATTAACATAAACATCAAAACATCAAACTTCAAAATCTACAATGTATCTAAGACCAGCGAGATTGCGAGACAGATCTAATTAGTATGCGAACAGCATTCTGACTATAAATGTTTTCCTCATTTGGTTGTCAGCTTTGGGCAGCACCCGGTCATGGCGTCTGGGGCGTAGGCTGTAAACCGTTGGCTTCGCTGGGGGGAGCAACCCGTGGAGGACATGTCCTGGTGTTCCAAGAACAGCCGAAAACAGGCGGGTATCGGCAAGACGGCATAGCTGTTCGATATTTGGGCTATCACCAGGGAGATACCGCTGACGGATTAGCCTATTCATCACGGCTTGGAGTCTTCCCCTTTCTTGCTGCCCAGCATATCCCCACCATGCCGGGGCTGCGTATAGCAGACGGGACAGCGTAGTAGCTCGCACCACGTCGTAGAGCTTGGGGCCAGCTAGACCATGGGCAGTGAGCACGCGGAGTGCATAAAGAGACTGCCTGGCCCTACAGCATATTTTATCGATGTGCATGTCGAAACTAAGGGTGTTAGACATCGTTACACCAAGAATCTTCATGCTATTTACCCTGGTTAAGCCAGGCGTTTCTTTTGGGTCGGTCTCGCGCCCTGTTCGCCCCCGGACCCCCTGACAATCATCTCAAATGTCTTATTGGAGTTAATCTTTAGGTTACACGTATCCGCCCAGTGTGTAACATGTTCCAGTTCTGCAGGGATAGTAGCACTATTTGAGGATGGGACCAGCAGGTATGTATCGTCCGCATATTTTTGTATCCTGTTTCCTGAATGGGATGGCCGAAATTTGGATATTGTTGAGATAAAGTTGTTTGGTCCTATTCCCGAACCCTGAACTATGCTAGAGTTTATTTTAATGGTGGAGGAGATTTCCCCATTGAATTTGGTAGCATGGCTCCGATCTGTCAGAAAGGCGATAATCCAATTGTAGATGTTGTCAGGGATCGGCATCTCAGCCAGGCGACTTATTTACACGCCTCGGCCCAAATTACCTATTTCAGGACCGTCTTAACTCTTTTGACCATTAGAAGAGTATACTGTCAACAACTGACAAAACTTTTATTTCCCAGAACAGCAATGCATATAACAGTTCCTTAGAAGTATAGAAGTATAGAAGAGACATGTTCTGAAGTTAGAAGATGCTCAAGCCATAGCCTTTCTTAATACTGGATTTCAGATAACGTTTTTCTACCACGTTATTAACAGAGGCTTTACAAAAAGACTGACGGACAATTATAGGCAAAATAACACAGTAAGTTTAACTTAACAGTTATATCTTAAGGCTAGGTTTTTCGATAAACCGTTTTCAGAGGACATTTTAAAAATTCGGCTTTGTTTGGGGTTTTTCCTACTCCGGTAATGAACTTTACAATTATTTACATTTCTTATAAACAAGAGCTTGAAATATCTATCATATATATCTCGTGACAATTTCAGAAAATTAGAACAATACCTTATCTATTCTTACTGTTAGTGGTGAACGACAAAGTGATGATATAAGTGACGCTGTAGTAATAGTGAAAGCCGTTCTCACAATTTCCTACTTGCCGACATCAGAGTCATATTCATGCGCTCGACCCAAATTACCTATTAATATTCAGAACATCTTAGCTCTTCTGGTCATTAATTTTATAGAAGTATAAAGAGATATGTTCTTAATTTAGAAGATGCTCAAAACACAGTCGTTGTCAAATAGGCCCCTAAGCATAAAAGACACAGTACCATTATCGAGTTCAATTTATGTAGGCCTATAATTGTATATCACTGTTTTATCCCCGTAATCATAGGAATGCCATAGGACTACGCATGTGACGTGTTTACTGATATTAATAGACTGATATTGATAAGTTCTATGTGCAGTAAGACATGAGTCGTAGATGGTGAACATGATTCAAGATTATGATATTCAAGATTCTAATTCGATAACAGATCTTACATAAAAGATTGTTTCGTTAACACATTGATCAAGCACACGATTTTATCTGTATCCAAACTTTATCCAAGTCTTTGTCTGAGCCTATGTATCAGACGCACAGCCGGCTTTTAGTTTAGTTTCAAATCGATCATCACTAATATCTAGCGCAAATAAATCCACTTCATACCATAAAACCAGCAAATATGCTCACCCAACCATCATTGTATTTTAGCGAAGTTTCATTGACATCACCTAGATTTCACAAAAGATCCATTTTCGACTGTAAATAAACATAACCACTACCAGTAATAACAGTTAGGCCTACTAACTTCACCGCTGAAGCAACGTTCATGGTAGCCTGCTGTACAGGTCTTCTCTGAAGCTGAGATATGGCTTCCGAATAGGTGCTACTGTGAAAGACGCTTGATAAGTCTGTAAATAGAAATAGAAAAGATATAAAGCTGTCTTTCAGATGTTGGACATTGATTATTTTTTATTTATGAATTAATCGAACGCTATATTATAAGGTTAGAGGCAAAAGTCTTATATTGGCTGCCATCTGACCCACTGTAAGTAGGATAAAGTATCCTACGTTTACCTTAACAGAACGGAGGCGTGATTGAGTAATGACTAAGTGTGTCTTCATACGAATATCTAGTCTATATATAATGTAGACAAAGCCAAGTGTTTGAACATTCGAGAGGTCAGTTAAGTGTATGGATCAATGCACCTGTATTACAGCTGGTAAAATATATGGCTTGTCCTTACAAGATGTCTTATCGGAGCTGTTGACAATACTGTGTGCACAGCCAGAGCAAAGTAATATTTTCGAATATACACTTGGTTTCCTGTGAGCAGTAAGGATCAATTAACCTAAAGAAGAAGGTATGCATTACACAGAATATTTTATTATTTAACGAAACAAAACCTCATGGTTAAAGTTTTCATCCAAATTCATATTTTATAAACGTTTTATAGAGAAACTTTATGTTCTTGATTACCTGCTGATTATAATCCAGTTAGTTTTCAAGAAATTGTTATAGGCATCATGAGGCATGGCATAGAGAGCGAGAGGTAAGATATAAAGTATGCAATCATACTCGCAGTTAATGTATGTCTTCCTGTGTATCAGGAGTTATGATCTGCTAAGTGAGGAGAGATGTCATGATATGCGTCGAAAGCCAAAGGAAGACATGCATTAACTGCGAGTATGATTGCATACTTTATATCTTAAGTTATCGTAGAACTGTACTTCTATATAGTTTCTTTCCATAACCTCAGGCCGAGGTTAAAGGATAATTATACTGAATACACTTGAGTTGAGTTCATTTTTGCCTAAAAATGGCAGAAAATGATACTTTGTGAGAACCATGAGCCATGTAAAAATGTAAAAAAAAGTATATAAAGCAATATAAAAAAAAAAAAAAAAAAATTATAGAAGTCCATTTCTATTAGAACTTAAGATACAAGGTATTGAATCATGCTTGATAGATTGAAAAACGATGGATGCGGTGGCAAGTCATTAGACGATATCAGATGGATTGTCCAGCATTTGCAAAATCTCCATGAATAGTATTGTCGCCTGGGTCATAAAAACAAGTGATGCCTGTTCTGAATGAGGACCGAAACTATAATTAAATTGTATGAAAAATATAGGTCTATTGTAAAAATGTAACTGGCATTCTTAATCAAGAGTTAGGCTCACAAGCTGTGTTTATAGCTTACCTGATGCTAGCTTACCCAATGCGAACAAATTGTACCTTCACTTGAAAAACATTATTTGGAATATGCAAACTGTTTGGAATATGTAAGGCTTTTATTATTTACACTTTGAAACTTTTGGCTCTATTTATATAAGGATTTATATAGCACCGACGTACTGCACCGTCTGAACCAGAACAGCTTTTTTTAAACCTTTTTTCAAAACCTTCGCATCCAAGCTCCTTTACATTGACCACGAAGCCTATGACATTGTGAAAAGACCCACAATCTTTTTGTAGCAGGCAATTAATTAGTCAGGCCGAGGTTAAAGGAAAAGCATTTGGTAAATGTTGCAAGACTTGAGACTTTAAGAATCAAGTATGTGAATAAGGGGAATATCTCCTTCCCACCTTTCTCTTCCTAGACGGAATTCGCCTTAGCATTATTTTTCTTTGCCTCCTTCTCTCGCTGATCACCTGGCAACTGAACTTGGATCCCCATCTGGCATCTCCGAACCACCCCTCTAGCGCGACGGTGCGCTCGTGAGTAGCCTTGTGTCCTGCACTTGGCTTTTTTTATCAACTCGAGACTACAATTACGATTCCTATCTTCAGGAATAAACAAACCTCTGATGTCTGATTACGGTTAGGTTTTTCTGCGTCATTTTACTTATTTAATTAGGTCTAATATCGATATCTACGAACGCAAAAATTTAAATTCCGATTGACTTATTGATTCGTCATGGCCATGGCCGATAATAATATTAATAATATTGGATG
>JACEVL010000912.1:525839-550829 GCA_020284085.1 Aporrectodea caliginosa | reverse complement strand
AACTGACTTATTTATTATTTGACTGACTTACTGACTGTCTGGCTGAGTTTTAACTTGCGTACTTCCTAATAGACTTTTACAGCACAAAGAGTGTGGTACGGGAAGAAATATGTTCATATATTATACACATACAATGTCATATCGTGTGCTATTATAATATTATCATTTACAAGGCCATAAGTTAACCTTCAGCATAGCATGCCTTCTAACCGACACAACTGTTGGGAGTGCGGTCCATCAGTTCCAGGACGTATCATAAACGGAGCCCATCACACATTGCCCGCACCTGATCTCTCTAGCCTTCGATTCCCAGTAGACCTTTTCTGGTCTGGCTTCCATGCAACAATCGGTCAAGAAAACTACGTCTGAATTTCATCTTCAGCTCATGGATGTCACTTGCGCAGTACAAAGTCCGTTGAATAGTTTTCTATGTTTTGGTCTTACTAAGATTGGTTGGTTAATTGTTGTTAAACGACACTGTGTCATAACAAAGATGATTAGCGTTGCCCTCCTCCTTTCTCCAGGCTTGGGACTGACGCTACCTGAGTACGAACAGTCGCGGAGTTAGCTTTTGAGGTACGGATGTGCGTAAGTAAAGTAGCATTACCTATCTGTAATCTAATATAATCTTTCATTAACTGAAATGTTTCTTCCCGTACCACACTTTTTATGCTAAAAAGTCATTTTCGAAGTATACTCAGTTAGACAGATAGCCAGTTAGTAAGTAAGTAAGTAAGTAGGTAAGTAGGTAAGTAAGTAGGTAAGTAGGTAAGTAGGGTAAGTGGGTAGGTAGGTAGGTAGGTAGGTAGGTAGGTAGGTAGGTAGGTAGGTGGGTAGGTAGGTAGGTAGGTAGGTAGGTAGGTAAGCAAGTCAGTCAGTCAGCCAATCAGTAAATAAGTAAATAGGTAAATAAATGAGTCATTCAGTCAGTCAGTCAGTTAGTAAATAAGTCAGTCAGTCAGTCAGTCAGTCAGTCAGTCAATAAATCAACTACTCAGCCAATCATGAAGTAGATCAGTGAGCTGTCCATTCAGACATCAATTTCTGTGTGACTTAGCCCGCGGTAAAAGTTTTTTGACTGCTGACAATAAAACTATTTCTTAAAAACAACAGTAATATATATTACTGGGGCGCGGTGGTATAGGGGTATGTTCGGTGCCTTGCAGCTGGAGGGTTGCGGGTTCGGATCCACCTCAAAGTCGCCGCGTAGGGACCCTGGGCAAGTCCTTCACTCGCAATTGCTCATGCGCTTCGGCGTGAAACTCCGATTCAGCGTTCGCGCAGTAGTCGGGAGCGCCTCTGAATGGGAAATCTGGTTGGGGCGCTATAACAAGTGTTCAAATACAATACAATACAATACAATATATTTACATGTATAAATATATATTAATATCCAGAAGCAGAAGCACAAGTACATTGTATATTAATATAGATAGGCATTTTCATACATAAATAAATGAGCATAAATTATTCATTCAAAATGCGTGTCTTTTTCATAGTCAACCCGCATCGCAATGTTCCGTCGTCAGAAGATCACATTTCCCCGTGATCTTTCATCCGTCTCCGTCGCCCTGTCCCTAACCTCATCAAGGCGCCTCTCGCTGGTGGTCGGCGGGGTCCGCCACGAGGTCCTCTGGTCGACCCTCTCTCGGCTGCCGCGGTCGCGTCTCGGCCGCCTGAGAGGCTGCCGCACAAGGGAAGAGATCCTGGGGCTGTGTGACGGGTACAACCTGGACGCTAAGCCGATCGAGTTCTTCTTCGATCGGCATCCCTCTTCGTTCGCGTCCGTTATCAACTTCTACCGAACGGGAAAGCTGCACCTTCTCGAGGAGGTAATGTGGTTGACGGTAACAGAGTGAAGGTAGAAGGTGTGAAGGTAGGAGTGAAGGTGAAAGGTGTGACGGTAAAAGAGTGAAGGTGTAAGGTGTGACGGTAAACAAAGGTAGAAGGTGTGATGATGAAAGAGTGAAGGTAAAAGGCGTGACGGTAACAGAGTGAAGTTTAAAGGTGTGACGGTAAAAGGGCGAATGTAAAAGGTGTGAGGGCAAAAGAGTGAAAGTATAAAGTGTGACAGTAAAAGAGTGAAGGTTCAAGCTGTGACGTTTAAGGAGTGAAGGTAAAAGGTGTGGCGGTAAAGAGTGGAGGTATTATGTAGAAGATAAACTGTAGATATGGGAGTTATAATGGCTTGTTTACTGTTTAACGACACTGTGTTATAACAAAGACCATTAGCGTCGCCCTCCTCCTTCATCCAGGCTTTGGACTGGCACTGACAGAATACGAACAGTGGCCGAGTTATAATGGTGCAGACTGATAAAGAGAAGTATAAGCCATAAGGCAAAATGTAGAAGGTAACAGGTAATACCTCTATCGCTCTCTGTCTGTCTGTCTGTGTGTCTGTCGGTCTGTCGGTCTCTCTCTCTCTCTGACTTCACACCTTAGGTGGTTGGAAGGATGGTGAATAAACGGGATGGGCGTATGGATGCAATGCTACGTGTGGATAGATAAGCTGGTACTCCTCTGGGCCGCTAGCGAGTGGCGCTTTAGAAGTTTACGACTGCATGTACGATGGATACGTCATCCATCCATCAACTTACCCATCTACCTATCCATTCATCCATCTATTAATCAATCCATCCATCCATCCATCCATCCATCCATCCACCCCTCCATCCATCGAACCACTCGATCTTCTAGATCTGCAGCTTCTCCTTCGGAGACGACCTTGAATACTGGAACATCGACGAACTGGACCTCGAGGTCTGCTGCCAGCAGAAGTACAGCCAGACGAGGGACCACCTGACGGAACAACTCAACCGCCAGGCAGCCATCAGCGTCTCCAGGGATGACGAAGACACCTTCGAGGGAGGATGTCTTCCCACTTGGAGAAGGAGAGCCTGGAACCTCATGGAAAAGTCGCAGAGTTCCATCCCAGCACGGGTCAGAATCAAAAGTTATCAATAATTAATGTTAATTAATAATTAACCTTAATTAATAATTAACCGTAATTAATAAATTAATTAATAATTAATTAATAATTAACCGTAATTAATAATTAACCATAATTAATAATTAACCGTAATTAATAATTTACCGTAATTAATATTTAATCTTAATTAATAATCAACTTTAATTAAAAATTGACCTTAATAATTAACTGTAATCAATAATTGACTATTATTAATAATTAACCTTAATTAATAATTAACCTTAATTAATAATTAACCGTTTTCAATAATTAACCTTAATTAATAATTAACCTTAATTAATAATTGACCCTAATTAATAATTAACCGTAATTAATAATTAACCGTAATTAATAATTAACCGTAATTAATAATTAACCGTAATTAATAATTTAACGTAATTAATAATCAACCGTAATTTATAAATAACCTTAATTAATAGTTAACCGTAATCAATAATTGACCCTAATTAATAATTAACCGTAATTAATAATTATCCGTAATTAACAATTAAGCGTAATCATTAATTAACCTTAATTAATAATTAACTGTAATTAATGACTCGTGGTGTAGTGGTTGGCGTGCTGGACTATCAATCGAGAGGTCGGGGATTCAAATCCCTGCCAAGGCAGAAATTTGGTAAGAGGTCTCTGCTCCACTTATATCCCCTAGTCAACTCTGCTGTAATGAGAACACTGACCGTACACTGTCGGTGGGAAGATGAGGCGGCAAGGGAGAAAGGACTGGGTGGTCGCCCGCCCTCACATGCCGAGGCTAAGAAAATGAAGTCGCTAACACTTTATCAATAGCGCCTCCAGGGCTAGCTTAAGGTACGGGTCTTCTATTACTCTCGTCCTGTTAGAAAATCATTAAAGTCGATTAGCGCTTCTATAATAATATAATTTGTTTACAAGCCTATAAAAGGTGTTTAAATTGTGCTCTTCTGTCCTTGTGCTTTACCGTTACATTCTTTTTTTAATCCAACGTTTAACGTCGTCTTATGACATCAAAGGCTGTTGACGACAATACAGAAAATATACAATTCAATGATTGCAAGACACTTATAGCGTCCGAATGACACCATCAAATGTGTCAAACAGAGCTTTACAATTTCACTAATATTCAATATTTTTGTAACATAAGGTAGTTCATCTCACTCTGTCTATGATTTCTATAGCTGACAAAGATTTTAGATACATTCGATTAGGCCTTCTTCTATATATATGGCGAATGTAAACCTATAAAAAGGTGTTTATGGGAATGTTTTTCTTCTGCTTCTTCTAAGTTATATATCGCCGGTATCTTCAGATACACAAGGTATCAACCGATGGGGCAGCAAACCACATAGAAGAAGAAGAGCAGTTCCTTAAACACCTTTTATAGCCTTCCATTTGTCCTATATATAGTGGAAGAACCTACGTAATGTAATGATGTATTAAGTAATCCTCAGAGGCAGCCATTGGTATGAAGTGTTAGCGACTTCATTTTCTCATCCTCGGCATATGAGGGTGGATGATCAGTCCTCTACCTCGCCGTCTCATCTTCCCACAAACAGTGTGCGGTCAGTGTAGGCTACGCATTACAATTTTCAGGGATTTGAACCCCGACCTCTCGACTGACAGACAGTCCAGCGCGGTAACTAATATACTATCTCTCTGTTATCTTAACTAGGGGTGCTTCTGTCTCTGCCAGTACTTTTCGCGCTGCATGGGAGCTCCTCTGTTAAGGTCGTACCATGAAATCCGCTTTAGAAATCCTTAAATACATTAAAGAAAAAAATAAATACCCAGGGAATCAAAATGAGTCGGATGTTGGCAATTTACATACTTAGGAAAACAGCAAACTATGATCTGATGTCAGTTTTTCTTATTTTCAGAGTTTAATGAAAATGGGTGAAAAAATTTTTTTACATTTCTGATTTCTCACATTTGATGAAATTCATTGTTTTAATGTGTATTTTTAGAATTTTTTTACAGAGAATACTTTTATTTTCTGTGATTATATATTAAAATAAATGAAAAATAAAAAGAAACACATAATCATTCGTAACTTTGTCAAAAAATTAGGTAGAACCAAAACTTTTTGTGTCAATTTAAAGCAAAACATGTGGTCTTTAAGAATATGTAAAATACTCATATTCTAAAATTTCCGATATGCGACTCATTTTGATCCCTTTGGTCAATTATTACAATACTATCGAAAACCAAACAATAACAGTTACTCAAATCGAACCTGCCACTGACGACCAGATAGAACGGCAGGTTTACCACTCAGCCTTAGGCTATCGATTTCAATTGGCCTGTTCAACCAATCGTTTGGGAATTGATAGACCAGATGCCAATCGACTCCCACAGGGATCGAACCGTAGACCGAGAGACCCAATGGTCGCTCTCCGATGCAAAGTTATCACACCATGTCTGTTTTGAACAGCTGTGCCTCGAACAGAAAGGCTCACGACGCTACATAATTGCATCCTAGCTTCAGAGTAAGCATATATACATTACATATATACTTGTATGCATATGGGTTACCTGCATACCGCATACATGTACGTAAATATATACATATATACATTAATTTCAGATATATATATATATATATATATATATATATATTGAACCCCTTCAAGATTATCTATATACTCAGGAGCGCTCAACATATGTATGTATGTATGTACATATCATACATGCATATATAAATACGTACATAGGCCTACATACATAAATATATACATAAATAAATACTTACATACATTCACACATACTTACATACATACACACATACTTACATACATACACACATACTTACATACATACACACATACTTACATACATACACACATACTTACATACATACACACATACGTGCATACATACACACATACTTACATACATACACACATACTTACATACATACACACATACTTACATACATACACACATACTTACATACATACACACATACGTGCATACATGCATACATATATTTATACATCGGTTCTGCAGCTCGGCTAATTGAAATTTCTGTGCTCTCATAGTTTTCGCGAGATTCTGCGGTGCCAGTCCCAAGTATGGATGAAGGAGGAGGGCGACGCTAATCATCTCAGTGTCGTTAATTAGCTGCAACGAACAAACTAATTACTAGGTGTTTAGCGACATCTTGCGTCGCCATTTCGACCGTTTCTATTATAATAGTAGCTCTGTATTGTACCAGTCAAAAATATCGGATGGATGGATCGCAACTTTAACAACATCGTATGTCGCCTGAAATAATCATTTTGGCATTTTACAAGCTCTTATTAGAATGGTTGCAATATTTTCAGTACAGTCTATTAATACATAGACCTTCTGCTGATACTTATATGGCGAATAATGCAGTTGAAAGAGGTGTGTAATTGTTTTGCCGTTTTCACGTTTCGTATGGCATACTTTCTGCTTGTTTTTAACGACCACTGTGTGGTAACAAAGGCCAGTAGCGTCGCCCTCCTCCTTTCTCAAGGCTTTGGACTGGCACTGACAGAGTAAAATCAGTGGCGGGGTTTCGTTTGGCATAATACAGCTCAAAAAGTCATTGGATGTTATATAACGTTAATGCGCAGCTGACGAATATATTGCGTCTTGTGCTTACGTTTTAAAGGTGTGTTATGTCGCCTGTTCAAAATCTTCCTAATTATGTCCATCTGTACAGAGATGTTTATTCACCGTCATTTTGTCGACATTTTACATCGCCAATTTTTTAACTACATGTACCACAGACCACGGTCGTGTGAAACATAACAGTTGACAAAATGCGTGGCTTCCAGGCAGACATTGAATCCAATATTGTATAGTATTGTATTGTATTGTATTTGAACACTTGTTATAGCGCCCCTACCAGATTGCCCATTCAGAGGCGCTCCCGACTACTGCGCGGACGCTGAATCGGAGTTTCACGCCGAAGCGCATGAGCAATTGCGAGTGAAGGACTTGCCCACGGTCCCTACGAATATATCAACGGACTATAATTATTGACCTGATTACGGCTTGGTTTTGGTGCGCCATCGCTTGAAGCTTTATACCTTAGACACCGGCGCAATAGAAGTTACGAATGACGAAGTAGACACACATGCGCACACGCGCGCACACACACACAGATCGAAGCATACGTTCAAACAGTAGCACAGGTATACAAAGCGACCCTTGCGGCATTATTAGGTTCTTAGCGACATCTTGTGTCGCTATTTCAACAGTTTGTACTTTAGCGTGAATCAACATCAACATTATCGTTTTATCGCAGCGAACATAATTATTGCGGTTTGTGGCTACGTTTAAAAGGTGTTTTACGTTGCCTGTTCAAAATGTCCTAAATGTACGATGGACGTACCTAAGTCTGTCTCTCTTCCTAATTCTCTTCATCTGTATTGGAGTGTTTATTTGCCCTCATTGTAGCGACGTTCACCATCGCCGGAAAAACATTTCGGAGGGGGTTTAAGATTTGGGGGGTTCCATTGTAAGTGGTCGCAAAAGATCAGGGTTTTTGTATTTCGCATGTAAAGGCATTTAAAAAATGTCGCCAAATTGTTTGCTACATGTACCTCGAACAACCGTCGTATGGTACATATCAGTTTGCTAATATTTGAATTACAAGGTAGACGTGGGTGTCTTTAAATGGCTTAACCAACATAGAAGTTGTCTATCTTAGCGGACTGGTATTGTGAATGTTGACCTGATTAAGGCTTGGTTTTGGTGTGCCATCGGTTGATGCATTGTGCATTAGATTCCAGCGCTATAGAAGTTACTAATGACGAAATCGACACACACATATGCACACAGATCCAAGCATATGTTCAAACAATAGCACAGGCATAAAAAGCGACGACCTTTGTGCCTAGCGACATCTTGTGTTGCTATTTCGAGAGTACATAATAATTATAATATTATAGTAGAAAGTTGGACAATGACAAGTTAAAAATCGCTTATCGCAGCGAATATATAACGTCTTGCTCCTGCGTTTTAAAAGGTGTTTTACGTTGCCTGTTCAAAATGTCCTAAATAGACGATGTTCCTAACAAAGTCTTTCCTATTCCTAATTCTCTTCATCTGTATAGAGGTGTTTATTTGCCGTCATTGTGTTGACGTTCACCATCTCCACTTTTTTTATAATATATGTACCACGTACTACGGTCGCATAGCGCATAGCAGTCGCACAGTACTTGGATTACAAAGGGGACATGGATTCTATTTTAAATGTCTATGTTAGCGGATTGATCTTCTGAATGTTGATCTCATTAAGGTTTGGTTTTGGTGATACAAAATTAACATTTTTTATTGATTATCATTTTAATTGTATTATTAATATTTATTTATTGCTAGTTAGTAGTTACTATTTACTTAGTAGCCTAGTCACTTGTTCATTTTAGTAGTCTTGTTTATATTTTTCAATTCAAATGTCTTCCATCAACCAATTACGTAAATATACCATCATGCTAACACTGCTAGGTTCTAGCGAACAGCGTATTTTGCTGACAATATAACAAGCGGTCAAGCGGTCTTCGATTAATCGTTAAAAATAAATATAATCGTTAAAATTATTTAACGATTAATCGATTAAATAATCGTTAACTTCCGCAGCCCTAAAAGCGACCCTTGTGGCATCATTCTCTGCAGATAATGGCCGTCATCTCGATGCTATTCATCGCCATCTCCACCATCTGCCTCACTCTCAATACCCTCCCGTCCATCCAGCGTCCGGATAAGCCGAGATCGAGCAACGGGACGGCGTCGGACGATGACGACGAAGACGATAGCGACCCGTTCGCTGTGATCGAGGCCATCTGTGTGTCGTGGTTCAGTTTCGAGTACCTCGTACGCCTCTGGGCTGCTCCGAGCAAGGTCTCCTTCTTCAAAAGCCCGCTGAACTTCATCGATCTTCTGGCTATTGCGCCCTTCTACGCAACGCTCATCGTCGATGAGATGAATCTGGGAGATCCGGAGGAATTCAACGATATCAAGTACGATCTCTTGTAATTCATTCATTTATTCATTCATTCAGAGCATTTATATAGCGCCCCTTCAAGAAGCTACTCAGAAGCGCTCCCGGCCCAGCCACGACTAAAGAAAAAAGACTTGAGGGACTTGTAGAACCCTGCCGGATGGCTCACAAGTAAAGAGCTGCGCCTAAACGGGAGATCATTCCAGCTGGAAGGTCCTACAACCGAAAAGCACGGCGCTGCTTAATAGCCAAGCGAGCCCGTGGAACTAGGAGCTCACCATTCGCCGTAGAGTCGGACACTGGACGGCAAAGATCACGCAAGTAAGATGGAGCACAGTAATTGGTAACTTCTATAGAGCCGGTGTCTAATGCATCATCCAATGGCGCACCAAAAGTAAACCTTAACCAGGTGAACATCCAGAAGATCAGTAGCTGCATTTCTTTAATTACAGAGGAACGCCGCAACAGACTGGATAGAGCGAACTCCTTAGACACCTTTAAAATGTTGGTAACCGATGCTATACTCCGGATAAAGAAGGGCGACGCTAATATTTAATTAAATGACTATATTAATATCACACAGCTAAACTGAAAGTACCTACCTATATTATACTCCGCCACTGATCGTACTCTTGCAGTGCCAGTCCCAAGCATGAAAAAAGGAGCAGGGCAATGCTAATGATCTTTGTTATATCACACAGTGTCGTTAAACTGAAACTACTACTATACACGCATGAGACGCGTTAAGCCAACTGCTTAGAGTGCTCTCCTTAGACACCTTTAAAACGTGACCAACCGATGATATATAATCACGAGACACAATATCCGATTACTTTCCTCCTCCAAGGATGTCTGCATTCAATACATAAGATGACGTTGAACTGTTGATAACAGATCGTTTATAAAATTGCAATTGTAATTAGTAACTTCTATTGCGTCGGTGTCTAATGAACAAGGTATTAACCAATGGCGCACCAAAGCCAAAGAAGTAATGAGGTCAATATTTAGAAGATCAGTCCATAAGAGAGAGGTGGATTAGCAATTTGAAAGAGGTTAGTTTAAAGTTGAGGCCTAGAAGGCCCCTGTAGATCTTTGTCTCTCGTTGTCCGTGCCTTTGTCAATGTTGCAGGCGTTTTTCTTTGTCCTCCTATGTCTGTCTGTCTGTTTGTCTGTCTGGTTAGATGTCTCTCTATCTTCGTCTGTCTTTCTACGTCTTTCTCTTAGTTCCTCTGACTTTCTATGCCTTGCTCTGTCTTTGTATCCTGTGCAATTTCGGAAACGTTTAACCCATTTTTCGCAGCCTACGTTATTCTAAACTTCATAGATTTCACGAATGGGAAAAGATACTTAGTATGCGCTATTACTATCACGCCCTGTTACTATCAGGTCCTGTATTATTGTATTGTATTGTATTTGAACACTTGTTATAGCGCCCCAACCAGATTTCCCATTCAGAGGCGCTCCCGACTACTGCGCGAACGCTGAATCGGAGTTTCACGCCGAAGCGCATGAGCAATTGCGAGTGAAGGACTTGCCGAGGGTCCCTACGCGGCGACTTTGAGAGTGGATTCGAACCCGCAACCCTCCAGCTGCAAGGCACCGAACATACCCCTACACCACCGCGCCCCAGTTGTATTGTGATGTGTTGTATTGTGTGTTGTATTGTACTCCACGTTTATAATGCGACCGAGCCACCCGCAGTAAAGATCCGAGAAATTAATCTCTGATAATCCGACCCGACCGGGAAGCGAACCCGGGGCGCCGGCGCGGCGAGCGGGCACCAACCCACTCGGCCACTCAGGATCCTTATAATTGCTTAAAGTAATCTTTTAAATTGTTCATGCATCTAACACTCTATATATAATAAAAAATTTCATTAATCAACAAAGCATATATGTATTATAATTGTTTAAAGTACTCTTTTAAACTGTTCATATATCTAACACACTATAATAAAAATGTAGCTATCCAACAAAGCAAACATGTAGGCTACTACAATTGCCTAAAGTACAGTTTCAATAGATTCAAATTATAACCATAGATCTCTTATTGCACAAAAATCATAGTAAGTTGCTATGCAACATAGTAGCTACTGTAATACATTAACCAAACCAAACCATATCCAATATTGAAGAACTATAGATGAATTAAGTCTTCTGATATACATATATAGGACAAGTGGAAGGCTATAAAAGGTGTTTAAGCGACTGCTCTTAGTAGTAGATGTAGTTTAGATTATTGACACTGTGATAACAAAGATAACTAGCGTCGCCCTCCTCCTTCGTCCAGGATTGAAACTTGAGTACGAACAGTGGCAGCGTTCTTCTACAAATAGGGCAAATGCAAAGCAATAAAAAGGTGTTTAAGGAGATAGAGATGCTCTTCTTTTATAACGACTAACCTGCCTGCCTACATTTGCAGAACTGTATCTAAGGAACTACTCTTTTCTTCAATATATAGGGTGAATGTGAAGCAATAAAAAGGTGTCTAAGTTAATCTGCCTACTGCGTCTGTCTCAGGTGTGTGCTGCAGATCTTCCGTGTGACCCGCGTCTTTCGGATCCTGAAGTTGGCCCGTCATTCGATTGGTCTGCAGTCTCTCGGTTACACTCTCCAGCAGAGCTACAAGGAGCTCGGTCTCCTAGTTCTCTTCCTTGCCATCGGGGTTCTCATCTTCTCCAGCCTAGCATACTTCGCCGAAAAGGACGAGGAAGGTGAGAAGTGCTTTGAGGGGAGAGCAGGCGGTTTATGATGTCTCACTGATTGAGTGGTTGGTTGAGCGATTGGTTGATTGGCAGATAGATACGTAGGTTGTATTGTATTGTATTTATAAATTTATAAAGCGCCTCTCACCGTGAACACCAATCACAGGCGCGAACACCAATCAGAGGCGCAGGTTGGCAGGTAGGTATAGGTTAACTGTGACAAGTAAGCAGATAGATATAATTATAGGCAAGTAGGCTGGATGATAGGTAGATAGGTAGGCTGTTTGTTAGGTAAGCACATAGGTAGGTAGGTAGTTAGGTAGTAGGCTGGTTGATTGGTAGGTTGTCTGTTGGGTAAGCAGATAGGTAGGTAGGTACTTTGGTTGAATGGCAGATAAGCAGATAGGTAGGTATACATAGGTAGGCTAGTTGATAGGCAGTTATGTCATCTGTTAGGTAAGTGCATAGGTATGTAGGTAAGTAGACTGGCTAATAGGTAGGCTGTTTGTTATGTAAGCCGATAGGAAGGCAGGTTGTTTAGTTGCTTGGAAGATATCCAGGTAGGTAGGCTCAGCCTACCTACTTATTAACCAGTCTACTAGGCTGGTTGATAGGTAGATAGGTAGGCTGTTTGTTAGGTAAGTAGACAGATAGGTCGATACGCTGGTTGATAGGTAGACTGTCTGTTAGGTAAGTAAGCTTGTCAATAGGTAGACTGTTTGCTAGGTAAGCAGATAGGTAGGTGCTTTTGGGAGATAAGCAGATAGGTTGGTTGGTAGGCTGATTGACAGGTAGATAGATAGGCTGTCTCTTAGGTATGCAGGAGTTTTCTTGAAGATGCACTATATAAATAACCTCTTACAATTACAATTCTTACAATACGTCACAGGCACGGAATACGTCAGCATACCCGACACCTTCTGGTGGGCCGTCATCACCATGACAACGGTTGGCTTTGGTGACGTCTACCCGAAGACGCCCTGGGGCAAGCTGATCGGGGCGACGTGCTGCGTGTCCGGGGTATTGGTCGTTGCCCTTCCGATACCCATCATCGTGTCCAACTTTGGGCAGTACTACCGCGACCGAGTGAAGAAGGAGGAGGTACAGCGCGTGCAGGAAGTAGAGGAAAAGACGAGCAATGACCGCTACTGAAGCAGGACCTCCCGTGACTGACGATCTAAGTGCTCGCCCAGTTGGCTGCATTGTATCTTATAATATAAGTCTTAGTTTGTTTACGTTGTCCTTCCGAATGTTTGTTTGTCTGTTTCTAAAGCAGTGGCGGCGCCAGCTATACAATTTCAGCGGGTCGCGTCAGGGTCATGGGAGTTATTAAGCAGGTCGAAGAAATTAATGTTTGAGTTTGACGCATCAAGCAGCATAATTCAATTCAATTCTTTTATTGAAGCCATTAAAGTGAAACAAAGGTAACATGATTATTTGCCATTGTTAGCATCACAACACAGTAGCAGCATGATTATTTTTCATCAGTAGCCACAAAAGGGAACCCCGAAAGGACAATAGTCCCGCTAGCTAGGGTCACCTAAGTTATTACTATTATCGCAGTACATGATAACAACAGGAAGGACTTAGAGTCAATATTCAGTTTCGAACCAAAAAAGCTATTGCGAAAAACATAAATCTTAACTACTAACTTTGTAATATATACATGTAAACATAACGAAGAAAATTATTATTGAACTTTTATAGCCCAATTGTTGTAGCATATTCAAATAAATTTAAAATAATTCAGCATTAAAACGTTAAACTTTAGTTACTTTACTAGATTTGGAAGTACTGATGAGCTACTCAGAATATAATGAACATGTAGGCCTGTGCTATATATAAGACGCACGAGTCGCATGACCCACGTTTTCAACATTTACAGAAACATCGTTTAGCTCCTGCAATTCGCTAGCATTATCATCGTTCCGAACTACACCAACGTCGGCATTAGGCTAACAGTCATTTCATTCTGCTTAACGCGTTTTCCGCCAGATTTATTTCCGAAGAAATCTTCAATGTTGCAGTGCCTCATTGTTATTTATTCATTTCTTTGCTAATGTATAATATTATAACGTTGACGCAAATCGTAAACAACTGAAAAGGCATCGGCGCGAAAAGGTTAGTTTCGCGAAGTAGGCTAATCGACGCGCCCTATTGTAGGCCTATTTATTTCCACTAATTTTTGACGTAACGGCGGCAAAGTCTACATAAGCATTTTCAATGTTAGAGTTTACAACATAGACTTCTGTTGACATAAACATACAAATGTCGTTTAGATCTAATAATTGCAATAATGATCCATTGATCCTAAGGGACAGATGTTGATGTTTGAAATGAAAAGAAGATATTAAAAATTCCAAAGAATTTTAAGCAGGTCATTAAGCAGGTCGGGAGCAAAATGACCTGCTGCGACCTGCTGTAGCGCCGCCACTGTTCTAAAGGCTCCGAAACGAAACGCTTTAGCGATTTGAAAAATCGCACGAAACGTTATTACGCCACGTCTGTTTCAACGCGACTATTTTCAGCTCGCAATTCTATTTAAACGCTGACATATAGACATTTTAAACTTCAAAATTATGAGCCTACCTTAATACCAATAACGGAGGCCATTAATATGCATATTTTAACCTCGCTTGAGCGGCGTGACGTAAGAGAAATGTTGTCTTACGTCACGCGAGGATTAATTAGGCGCAATCGAAATAAAACACGGGCTCCGTTCCGAAAAATTACGAGCGCTGTAATGGAACACGATCGAGCTTCGTCTACTATTATATTATTTAGCCCGGGGAACAAATCATAGGCCTATATAAGGTAGAGATAACCTGTGCGGTACTATAATTTTCAACTCATTATTTACTTTAAATTCCGATATAACCTACGGAAATGCTTATTTTCACCTCTAGATATCGTTGCCATTCAGATATGTGGACATTTCAAATATTTGAAGCCTTCAGCATATATAGTAAGTAAGTAAGTAGACTTTAGTTGCAGCCTTTAAAAATTACGCATGGGGAAAACCCGGGCAAAGCCGGGTAAAAAATTCTAGTTAATAAGAATAATAATAATAGTAATAATATTTAATAATATTTATTCTTTAATGAAGCGCCTGACAAGCGCACTGCGCTGTACATTTACATGTTATGACAATTAAACAACTCACACGAATAAAAATTATAGAAGATATACATCAACAACAGATTAGGTTAGATTAGAATTGTTCATTCATTAATTCTGAGTATTTATATAGCGCCTCTTCAAGATATCTACTCAGAGGCGCTCTCTGCGCTGGCCTATTATGATGTTAAGTGTCATTACAAAAGAAAATATTTCATCAATTGGCAAAACAATGCACATTTAGCTCAGAGTAACCAGTGGCGGGCCGTGCATTGTATTGTATTTAAAGATTTATAAAGCGCCTTTCGCAGTACCTACCTATCTGCTTATCAGAGGCGCTAAAAAGTGCGAAAGTCCCCGAGAATAAAGACAAGTTTTGAGGTAGCGAAAAGATGTATCAGGACCACCGGATAGTATGATTGTGCGAACTAAAGGAGAATTGATTCCTAAGTCAACGAGAGTCACAATATCCTAAATTTTTAAAATGAAAGTCAACGAGAGTGACAATAAAGTTTAAAAGTGAAAGTCAACGAGTCACAATAAATTTTAAAAATGAAAGTCAACGAGTCACAATAAAGTTTAAAAGTGAAAGCCAACGAGTCACAATAAATTTTTAAAATGAAAGTCAACGAGAGTCACAATAAATTACAAAAATTCCGCTAATTTTCTCTTAGTACTACAAAATAAATACGCCAGTGGTGAAGAAAAAGCTCAATAGTACAAAATGTGTTATTCTTTAGCATGCAATAGATTCTTTTAAATGTTGACGTATCTCCTAAACTTCTCTTTTCACAACACGTTTTTTAACTTTCAGATGCACCAATCTTGATTAATGACGACATATTTTATTTGATTCAAGAAAAAGAAAACAATATTATTAGTTTCTATATTGCACGACTGCATTATTATGCAAATCTGTTAATGATTAGTTTGAGCTTTCGCATTAGACACCTTTAAAACGGTGTCAACGGATGCTATATAAGGCTGGGACACGCAAGCCAATTAATGGTGTTGCCATTCTTTGTAACGTATAGTACGGGTTCGATCCTCTTTTCGCAATGAAAATCTTGAATGCTTCCTTGCTTCGATATTAAATAGGAGCAACACGGAAAATCTTCCCAAAGCAAGAATGCGTTTCACAGTTGATCGCTGAGAAGCATCTTAGCGGCACCAGATGAAACTCCCCTTTGCAAATTATCGTAATCGTAAGCACCAAACTTCTAAAGCGCCACTCGAAAGCTAAGAGCAGGGCACCAGCTTATTCACGAGCGCAGGTGTGATAAATTCGGGCAAACCTTCCATTGTCGAATTTTTAACCTAATCTCAAAATTAATTTGTAAACCTCTACGTAAAGCTATGAGCGGAGGGCACCAGCTTATTCACGAGTGTTCTCCAATTGCAGTTGACAAAACATTAAAGACCTTTGACGAAACTGATTTCTGATTGGCTGTTGACTTTTTCGAGTGGGTCTACTTCAATGCAGCAGCTCCCTATATAAACACAATCAAATCAAATTAAAATATTAAGTATAGAACATTTTATTAAATAAATTGTAAACCCTTACATAGCGGACGGATGTTTGTTCCTCTCGTAATAGAAAACTCCAAACTTCTAAAGAGAGAATTGAAAGGCAAGGTCAAGGGCACCAGCTTATTCACGAGCGCTGCGTCTAGTCAGAGGGGTGTCCAAAAGGGTAGTCAGAAGGAAGACAGAGTCCCGTTGCCAGAGGGTCAGTCAGAGTATTGTATTGTATTCAAACATTTATAAAGCGCCTCTCATACGGTGAACCATTCAGAGGCGCTCCCAGTGCGCAAGGCCAAAGAGAAGAAAAAGGTTTTGAGAAAAGCAAAGGTGGAAGAGAGGTTACTGGCTAGAATTTGAGAGCGAGTAGATGGAGACAGCGCATTTCAAAGAGAGGTAAATGAACGGGACTGAGCCATTGCTGTTCTAGTATGAGGAACTAGAAGCTCAAGTCTGTTTGATGAGAGTAGAGTAACGATTAAATCTCCAGAAGAAATACCTCAGATATCAAACAGATAATGTCATATGATGTTGCGTAATGTGAAGTGATAGTTATTGTAATTATTAATGCAATTTATATAGCGCCATTCAGCGGCGCTCTCTATGCTAGCTTATGTTTAGATGTCATTAAGTTGGCAAACATTGCATAACGCTACTTGTACCCATAAGAACGAGTATGCGAATATTACGAATATTAAGATTTGCGGAAATTTACGAATATTGACGAATATTTAAACTGGCCAACGAATATTAAATTTTTTTAATTTCTATTAATTCTTAGGCCTAACTCTTCAAAATCCGAGATTAATTGTACAAAATTCAGTGCCGAAAACTAGGCATTAGAACAAGAACAGTTACTTGTCACAGTTACTCATCTTATATCAGTAACTTCACTTAGTTTATTGTTCAAAATCTCAAAAGGCAATGCGGGCTGATCATGCGGCATTCACATTCGAGAGTGAAATAGTTAATCTTCGTCCTCAAAACGGAAACAGTGACGTCATCAACGAATATTTACGAATATTAAACCCTCAAGTCACGAATTCTCGTTCTATGCTTGTACCGTCATCGAACACTGATGCATAGAGAGACTGTTAGGGAACATGTAAAGGATCTTTGAACTATGTGAAATAATTGAACTTACACGTGTTGTAAAGAGAGACTATGTATCTAGAATAAAGCACAGGGGCCGTCCATAAATGACGTCACGCAATTTTGGCCGATTTTGAACCCCCTCTCCCCCATCTCGTCACACTTCGTCACAAAAAGTAACACCCTTGAAAAATGACGTCACAAACCTCTGACCCCCCAAAACAAATTTCCATGACGAAGCAAAATGCTCCTTCATGGAACAAATAGGGAGAGCATGCATATTTTAAAATCTAACAGTGACCAAATATTGAAATAATTAGAAAATTATTAATAATGGTGCCCGTATACATTAAAATAATCAAAATATAAATGAAAATTTAACACTCAAAATTAGTGCAGTTATTATTAAAATTAAATTGGTGTTATTTGTTAAATTTAATAACATAGACCTGATGTGACGTCAATTTTCTCCCTACCCTCCCCCACCCCCATGTCACACATCGTCACAAATTTCCGACCCCCTCCCCAGGTGCGTGACGTAATTTATGGAAGGCCCAACAGTCATGCTTGACCGGTGCATAATCTAGGAGTGCCGGTTGGGACCGTAGTATATAAAAGAACAGTAGGCGGTGCCTCAGGGAGTGTGGAACTCGTTCGTTCTGTGTTTGTGTGATGAAGACTGCGGCACGCAGGTATTATGTTTAATTGCTTTTGTCGACGAGAATATAATGCCCGATAGCGCATTGGACACACAACTAACATCTGGCACAGAGAGCGAGAGGTACCGAGTTCGAGCCCCCGTTGGGCGGATATGCTTTTTCCATGTAGGCTGCTATTAGCGCCACGTATTGCAGGCTGTCTGTTCTGTTAGTAGTTAAGATTTAAATTGCATAACATGTAAATGTACAGCGCAGTGCGTTTGTCAGGCGCTTAATAAAGAAAAGATTATTATTATTATTATTTTATTCTTTTAATGCGAGGACACTGACTTGTCCTCATCTTTAGGCAGGATAACATAACAATGGATAGACAGAGTGACAAATTAATACACAGACAGATACCTATATATATATATATATATATATATACCTATATATATATATATATATATATATATATTATACCTATATATATATATATAATAGAATGACAGAAACACATATATATACACACTACATGCACACATACACACAAACAACTGTAACTACGGATTTATTATTAGCGTAGTCGAAGTAGCAAGCTACTTCTACGATGCCTTACAGAATTCGTTCTCTGCTTAAAACTGACAATTACCTCTTTTAAAATTGCTTATCCACCTTAGGCTGTCTCTCTGTCTCTTACTGACTGATCTTCTCCAAACTATGTTGACCTGATTACGGCTTGGTTTTGGTGTGCCATCGGTTGATGCCTTGTGCATTAGACACCGGCGCAATAGAAGTTGCTAATTACATTACATTACACTTATAGTATGTGACACGCTGTGATGCTGTTAGCCACCTACCTTTGTTGAGCGGCTGAATCCAAGTTTTTCGAGTCGTCTCTTTATTCTCTCGAGTCTGGCTTCCTGGTTTGCGAGTTCAATCTCATGTTCGAGTCGCGCTGTCTCTCGAGCCTGTTGCTCCCTTCGCGCGGTCAACAACTCATCCGCCATTTCTACAGCGAAAACGTAGCAACAGTATTATTATTATTAGTGTTGCTAATGTTGTTACTTTATGCATTTATAAAGCACAACAATACAACAGAATTTAACCGAACAATACAATACAGACTACAAAAAAATACAGACTTAGTCAGGTACAGTATTATTATTATCATTATCATTATCACCATCATTATTATTATTATCATTATTATTATCTAATAATGACGAAGCATCAATCTATGGCACTGAGCTATTGTGAGTGAAAGACTTTTTTACTACTAGTAATAATAATACTCTTTGGTTAATATTTTCAAACTGACAATTACGCAGTATGATTACAAATCATTATTTGGTCAAGGTTTCTACACAGTAACCATCTTCTGGGAAGAGGATCGACCCGTACAATCCGAACTACAAGGGTAGCACTCTACTCTAAACAATTGTTTACCATTACTCACGATACTACTATCTGTTCAACTGGCTGAATCCAGATTCCATAGTTTAACGACATCTTATGCCAACAAAAGCCATTAACGCCGACAGAAATTACATTTAGCATAATTATTACAGCTCTTACACACTCATCAGTAAACAATGCGAAGACAATCTGCATTTAAATGAAAGAATTTGTTCAACTGTTGAGTTTCATGTCTATATAGCTTCGTTCGAAAACGTTTTAAAGGTGTCTAAAGTAAGTGCCTTTAACCGTGTCCTAAAACGCGTATAATTGTCAGAGCTGAATTAACGCAAGATCGTCGCCGAAACGACCTCTTTATTATTAGGCATAATATTATTGCTACGTAGTTATTCAGAACAAGTGAAGTCGTCACAACAGGAACAATCGCCAATCGTGTTCCCATCCTTATATAGCGTCGACTAACAACACTTTAAAGGTGTCTACGGTGACTGCTGTAACCAACCGCGTCCAGTTACACATCGATTCAACGCCTTCTCAAATAAAGGGTCCTTATATAGTATCGGTTAACTCCGTTTTAAAGGTGTCAAAAGCGAAAGCTCTAACCAATTGAATAGTGTATCCTAGTTTATATGTAAACCCATTCAACACCTACTCCAGTGCTTCCACTCTTGACTTTCAGAAATACCAAGATCTTCAAAAAAATCCGAAGATTGGCCAAAAAAGTTAAAAAAATCCCTAGTCACTGAAAAGGAAAAAGTTGTTACAAAATATGAAATGAGTTTTAACAATCATAATTATTTAAAAAAATGCCGAGATAAGAACTGACAAAGAAAAACCGTAGTACAACATTGAATTAACAAATAACAATGTTTTCACGTAATAATAATAATAATAATCTTTTCTTTATTGAAGCGCATTGACAAACGCACTGCAGTGCTGTACATTTACATGTTATGCAATTTAAATCTTAACTACTAACAGAACCGACAGCCTGCAACTGAAACGGCGCTAAAGCAGCCTACAAAGCATATCCGCCCAACGGGTTTTCGAACTCGGTACCTATCGCTCTCTGGCAAAAGATGCGGATCCAATGCGCTATCGAATTACAATGTTTCCAAACTACAATAATATAAAAGTCTTTTAGATAGACCCACTGAGCGAGTTTTTCTAATCTGATTCGCTGCCACTGTTGGTAAAAACTAATCTGTAGACCTGAGAAAAATCCCAAGATTGCTATGCAAAATCCCCAGATCCGACGACAACACCGTAAATCCCAAGATCTTGGGGAAAATCCGAAGGAGTGGAGGCCCCGACCTACTCCATTAAAAGTATCTAAGTAGGCCTAATAGTAGTTTCAGTTTAACGATATACTGTGTGAAAACAAAGCCCTTAGCGTCACCCTCCTCCTTTCTCCAGGCTTGAGACTGGCACTATCAGAATACGAACAGTGGCAGAGTTAAAGTATCTAAGAGTGTGAGAGCTCGTACTAATTACCTAGAATCACTCAATCAGCGTAGACAAATTCAGATAATGACACGAAAAGTTTAGTACTACCATATTTATTCAAAAGTTACGAATGATTGACAATTCTGTTTTAAAACTTTCATTTATTTTAATATATAATAAAAAATAACTGAACAAATAGACAATGGCTTAAAGGTGTCTAAGTCGACCGCTCTAACCATGGAATTCCATGTTTCTCCGTGTTTGACTCCGGTGGCGCTTTGGATAACATCTGGCGAAGATCAGCTCCTCTTCCAGGAACGGCAGTTGCTCCGAGGCTGCAAACGCCTCCAGCTCTTCGCTCAAGTTATTTAAGACACTTCTAACTGGAACAATTTGAAATCAAACTAGGCGCTAATAATTATTAATTATTAATTAGTAATATTAAATTGTGCCTGTGTCTATTAATGCGTAAGGCACCATATAAGAAACAGTTATCAGCCTCAACATCCGTCAATATAGCATCGGTTGACAACGTTTTAAAGGTGTCTACAGGCATACAAGTCTAACTGAAGAAATGCATACATAGTCGTAGCTATGGACTAGGAATTCTAGTTTCTCCGTGTTTGACTCATGGAGGCGGATCAGCTCCTCTTCCAGGCGGCAATTCTCCGACTCAAACGCCTCCAGCTCTTCGCTCAATATTTGACACTTCTCTAGAACCATTTGAAATTCAAACGAGTTAATAATTTAATTATTAATTAGTAATTTAAATTTGCCTGTGTCTAATGCGTAAGACATTGGCGCTCCAAAACGAAACAGTTATCAGGTCAGTCACATCCGTAAGAAGCAACAAGACAGACATACAAACATACAAACAGGCATTGTTTCATACAAAGGACGAATTATTATTATTACACATATAATTATACATGCACATTAATTCATTCATTCTGAGAATTTATATAGCGCCTCTTCAAGAGACCTACTCACCGGCGCTCTTTGTGCTAGCCTATCATGATGTTAACTTTCATTAAAAACGAATATATTACATCAGTTAACAAAACAAATATTAAACAATGCACAGTAAGCTGAAAGAGTCACCCGTGGCGGGCCCACGCACACAAGTAGAACCAACCAACGGATTCCCGTCGACAGCTGAAGATGGCATGGATGTTCAGAGTCTCTACGCCAAGTTGCGTCGATAGAGTAGAGCGGCCATTTTTAGGGGAGATTCAAATTTACGTGCAACGAAAATCGGTAGGTGGCGCTGCTACATTACTTTTCTACTACTATTTGATAACTTTGTATGTACAGCGCTGTGCGTTTGCAAGTGTTTAATAAAGAGCACACTTGCTCACTCAGCTTACTTACTAGTTATGCAAAATTTGCACATTGGGTTTTAAGATTTCGGGGGTTTAAATTGAAAGTCATAGGACGGGCAAATATCTAGTATTTACATACACACAGTTACATAAATACACATGGGGGTTTGTCCCGTAAAGACACCGCCTAAATGGTGGATAAGCAAGTCTTAAGTTGCGACATGGTAACACCACCACAGCCCGAACCCTGGTAGTACCAGTCCCAAGCTTGGGTAAAGAGGTGGGCGATACCGGCTCGATGGAAGCTAATTAAAAACTTCATTAATTAATAATGATAACATTTCTTAAAGAGAGGTCATGAACCTTGGTTTTCCCGCTCCTCCTGATCGAGCTCCGAGTGCCTTTCGAGGAGGTCCAGAGCCTCCTTTTCTATGTCCGCAATGTCCATGAGGATCTCCGGATTGCTTCCACCGTTCTGGAGGTAACGCTGCCTGACTGCGCTACAAGGGAATAATCAATTAATTACTAGATATTCATTAGTATTCATTCACGATTAATTAATCAATTAATCGCTAATCAAGAAACCTACTAAATTTATTGTACTGATTAATCATTGTCTCGCTTGTTATTTTCTGTAATGACCCTTAATTAATGGATAAATACATGGATGGATGGATGGATTGATGGATAGATGGATGGATGGATGGTTGGATGGATTGTTTGATGGATGACATTTGATGGATGGAAAATATGGATGGATGGATAAAATGAACAATTAACTACTTAATGGATGGATGGATAGATGGATGGATTTTGTATTTGTCATTTCTTATTGATTTATTTACAATTAACTATTAAGTAATTGTTAATTCTTAAATAGTTAACTATGTAATCATCAACAGCCCTAATTATGAGATTCTCATTCATTCGTTCATTCACTCTGAGAATTTATATAACGCCCTTCAAGGAACCTATTCAGCATCGCTTCCAGTTCAGCAGAGCCGTGGTTAGCCAAGAGTCCACAAAGATGGATTGGTGGGTGTATGGATGAATTGAATGGATGATTGAAGATGATGGATTAATGGACGGATGGATGGATGGATGGAATGATGGGTGGATCGAATAAAAGATGGATGGATGATCAACGGACCAGGAAGAAACCGTCATTGAAAGACAGGAAGCCAGACAGAGAGACGGACCAGACAGACAACAGACTGATAAACAGACAGACAGACAGACATCAGACAGACAGACAGACAGACAATTAAGAGGACCCACTTACTTGAGCTCTTTAAGGAGGAAGTCTCGTTTCTGCTCTGCATTCAATCTGCATACACAAAATCAAATCACACCTCACTAAGCTACTCGTATCAAATTCACAACATTAATCACCTTTCGCGTCTCATCTTTATAAGATAGTTTTATCCTGTTTTAAAGGTGTCTAAAGGCAATCGTTCTAGCTCCAACATTAGCAGTTTCAGTTTAACGACACTGTGATAACAAAGATCAGTAGCGTCACCCTACCTCCTTTCTCCAGGCTTAGGTACTGGCACTGACAGAGTACGATCAGTGGCGGATTTACGATTAATAAGATTTATGAATGGGCTTATAATATATAAGTAGGCCTAATAGAACACTGTATATGATAGGTTAGAGCGTTAGCTTTAGACACCTCTAAAAGGTTCCAACCGATGCTATAAAAGAATGGAAACACGACAGGATATTAATTTTTGACTTAAGATAATTCTAAAAAAGAGTTTTATAAGAGGAAGCAACAGAATCTATACAGATTGTAATTGTAACTGAACATTTATATAGCGCCGCTCAAAAATCAGCAGCGCTCTCGACCTGCTTCAGTGCCTAAGTCAGGAAACAAGAAAGTCTTAAGACGTCTACGGCACTGGGAAGGTGAGAGGGCTAGTAGCTCAAGGCGAACAGACTGGGGAAGAGAGTTAACATAACATAACAAGGGTTTTAAGTGGTTCAGAAGACGTTTAGTCTGTGTTAGAACCACTGTAATTAACCTGGAACATGATTAATAGCCCAATTTTCCTAGCTTCTTCTTAAAAGCTGTGATAGTGTCCACTGAGACAGTACTATCATCCAAACTATTCCACAAATCTACAACTCTTGCACTGAAGAATTTCTGCCCTAATGTCCCTTTGGTTTCTTAAATAATTTATACCTATGTCCCCGAGTTGCCTTATTTGGTGCTAATTCAAAAAACTTCTCCTTCTGCACTGCCTCCTTTCCAGTAATAATCTTGTAGGCTTCAATTAGGTCTCCTCTGCTGATGTTCCAAGCTGATGGGCCAACACGGACAAAGCACCTAGAGTGGGCCGTAGCAGAGCGCATGCGAGGGACAACCACGGGTCGAAGATCGCAAAGAGGCCCTCGCAGGTAATGTAATGTAATGTAATGTAATGTAACAAGACATTTATATAGCGCCACTTAAGAGTCTCACAGAAGCGCTCAACACGTGGCCATCAAACAGCTGAAAAAGTGCGTCTTTAAGAGTCGAGAGAAAACCATGTAACCACATGCAGCATTAGTGGCACGCACAGATGGCGGAAGAGTATTCCAGATCCGTGGCGCCGCAATCGAGAAGTCCCGACAAGCACGTGTGGTGGTTCGAAACGAAGGTATCATCAAGTCATTTTTTTTAAGGTAAGGAGGAGACAAAGGTGCAAAAAGACCTCAGGTAGGATGGGGCCACCCAAACAAGGCAGTTACGCATGAGTGAAAGGATTTTGAATTGTATCCGCTGTTGGATAGGGAGCCAGTGAAGGGTA
>JACEVL010000912.1:390839-520839 GCA_020284085.1 Aporrectodea caliginosa | reverse complement strand
AGACTGATAGACACACAGACACAAATAGAGAGAGACAGAGAGACAGACAGACAAGCAGACAGACACAGCAGAGAGACACAGACAGTACACACAGACAGCCAGACAGGTACAGACAGAGAGAGATACAGACAGGCAGACAGACAGACAGACACACACAGATAGACTAATTAATGAACTGGTAAATTCCTAACCTGTTTCTGGAGACGCAGGAGTCCAGCTGACCTTACGTCCCAAAGTTCCTCCGTCTGACTTGACCGAGCATCGTCATCGTCTCGACTCGTCAAACGCCGTTCCTTCTCATCACGATCTCGACGCAGATCTGCCTTCAGTTTCTTCAGTCGCTCCAACTCAGCCACCTAGTTAAGGTAAGTTAGGGTAAGTTCACCTAGGTCAGGTATGTAAGTAAGGATAGGGTAAGATATAGAGGTATGCAGTGCTTTTTTCTAGGAAAAAACGTTCCGGAACTGAACAAGTTCAGAACAATTTCATGTTCATATTTTATGCTAATATTTCTATTTCATGTTCATATTTTATGCTAATATTTCTATTTCATGTTCATATTTTATGCTAATATTTCTATTTCATGTTCATATTTTATGCTAATATTTCTATTTCATGTTCATATTTTATGCTAATATTTCTATTTCATGTTCATATTTTATGCTAATATTTCTATTTCATGTTCATATTTTATGCTAATATTTCTATTTCATGTTCATATTTTATGCTAATATTTCTATTTCATGTTCATCAATATCAATAAACACTGAAAGCACTTAACTGAAATTAAAGTATCGAAATAATCTTAAACAATTTTTATTAAAAATTTTAATTAAGTAAATTATTTTTTAATAGCTGGAGAAAGGTCCTGGAACGCCCCTCAGGTTCGTTCCGGCTCAAAATAAGCACTGGAGTTAGGTAAGAAAATGTAAAGTAGGTAAGGTTAGGTTAGGTAAGGTATGTATGGTAAATAAGGTAGACACCATAAAGGTATGGTAAGGTTGGTAAGTTATGCAAGGTAGGGTAAGGTTAAATAAGGTAAGCAACGGTAAGGAAGGCAAACCAAGGTATGCAAAGTAAAAGTAAAATAAGGTACGTTGAAATACGGTAACACAATCTAAGGAAGGTATGTCAAAATAGGTAAGTAACGTAATGTAAAAATGATAATGAGTTCTCTGCCCGAAGGCAGGTCCATTGGCTTTTATGCCGGAACTGGGATGAGATGAGTGAGATGGTTTCCCGTTGCCTTCCTCACAGACAATTGTGGGTGAGCAACTTGTCCAGGGTCGCTATGCAGTGGCTTCAGGTAGATTAGAACCTGCGACCCTCTGGTTACAAGGCACAGAACGTACCGCTACACCACCGCATCCCACAATGTAATAATAAGAATTATAAAAGACGGATACTAACAATATCACAAAGTTATGAACTTTGAACTTCGTGGGACACAATTGGATATGAACCCCAAACAGCACAATGATGGGCAAACAACTCATACCAATCTGCCATCAAGCCGCTTTAGAAGCTGGGCACGAGTTGCCTCAAAACTGAACAACATCTATGCAACAGTTGACAATGCACTGACCCTGGTCTGAAAGAGTTCGTGTTCCGATGGGTCTGGTCCAACGCAGAAATGAACACGATGTTTCTCCATTAAACCTCTCGATCGAAACGACATTGCACAGTCTGGGCAGCAGTGGTTGGCATCCATGACACGAAGTCAAGATGGTATTATGCGAAGAAATTGTAATTGTACACTCCAAATTTGAAATTTCTGAAGCCCACCTCTAAAGTAGGGCACCAGCTTATTGACGAGGACTGCGACGTTTCAGAGATGCCAAGTGAATAAACTTGAATTGGCCGTTCGAAAATATCCATAGGTTACGATCGATTTATTCGAATAAGCAAACTTATTCTTATTAAAACGATTTTAAGGTAGGCCTACTGAAGTAATTTATAAACACGTGGCTGTCCATACAAACTATTACGCTTGTATCGTTCGCGAAACCTCAAAATCTCTTAATCAGTCACAAAGACGTTTCAAAATTCTTTGTGGTATAACGCAAGTCAAAGAATGAAGTTCGTTCTGCCAGCATCCGATTAAGCAGATGCGAAATAATAAAATTGTAATAAAATTCTAAACATTTGATGCTTTGTTTACAACCAACTTAGCAACGGCCACGTGACAAGGAAAATACCAAACCACGTGGGAGCCATAGTCATTGCTGTACTGGAATAAAGGCGCTAAATAATTATGAATTCACGATTGAAAGTAACGTAATAATGCAGAATCGATAATATTTCAATGAAACGTTTAGCTGG
This sequence comes from Aporrectodea caliginosa, assembly GCA_020284085.1. Classification (NCBI taxonomy): domain Eukaryota; kingdom Metazoa; phylum Annelida; class Clitellata; order Crassiclitellata; family Lumbricidae; genus Aporrectodea; species Aporrectodea caliginosa. Next base: position 518,517 of record JACEVL010000912.1, on the reverse strand, counting down.
AAATGGAATAATTTTTAGCCTGTAAAAGGTGTTACTTTATGAAGTTTCCAGCTTTTACATCAAACACAGTCGCGTTTAGCACCTTGAAACGAGCGTCAAAAATTTCATAGTAGCTGTTAATAGCTTTTTGGCTTTTAGTAATCTAGCGACAGTGACATTTAACATCAACTGTTATTTTTTATACAATGTGAGCGATTGAGTTGCATTGTTAAAAAAACAACTTACTTACTTACTGTTAGGGCTCACATTGACGCCGCATATAGCCATTTCCATAGTCTGACTTTTTGCAGCTAAAGTTTTCGTAACTGACATAAATTTTAAAATTAAAATTCTAGTAGGAATAAATTAATAATATTTGTCGCATCAAATGGCGTGACGCGTAGAAATGCAGAGAGTTAGTAATGCTTTCAAATTAAATTAAACTAAAACTGTACCCATCATAAGTTTATTGCAGTTAAAGTCTTCAAAGCTGACCATATTTTTATAATTCTATTAGGAATAAATTAATAACATTTATCGCATCAAATGGGGAGACTCTTAGAAATGCAAAAGAGTTTGAATATTTTAAAATTAAATTAAACCCAGATTAAACTGTAAAAAACACAATTATTTATTACTTGTCGCTTGAATTGGGCGACTTCGTTCAATCGCAAGACTAGCAACACATCAGCTGAGAGGACAAAGATCGCTTGTAAAGGATTTGAGCTTAAATAGAACGTTTTAAATTAATAAATTAAAATTATAACGACTGAAACGGGTAAAAATTAATGACAGCTTGAATTTAAGTGAATCGGAATAGTTTTCTTAATCGTACGTATAATTGTGAGGCTGTTTTTAGTGTATAATCTGGATTTTAGGGATCGTCACCCGGCAGAGTACTCCTCTACCTCTTTCGCTTTGACATTGTTGTTCGTGACCTAGATTCCTCAAGGACTATCTCCAGGTTTTCCACCTCTGACTGTGCCTACTTTAGGGCAAGCTTATAGTATCGGGGGCTGATTGTTATTATAATTATAGTTTGCGCAAGTTTACTGGTGTCGCGCGTGTTGGCTAGGGTCAAGGTTAGGGTCAAGGTTATGGTTAGTGTCGTCATTAGAAAACCTGGTACCGTCCAGCGTCCGCGCAGCATGCCCAGAGATACTGTTTGAGTTTGAGTTTGAGTTTATTGAACCATTTGCATTCAAATTCAAATTCAAAATTACAGTGCATAAACAGCAATCACATTAAACAACTTAATTATCTAACAGCGCGTTATAGTTTAACAGTATGTGAGCCAAAAGAATATGAGTATGCGAGTCAAGTAGCAAATGATTCATGGGGAGATGAAGCTGGGACAGCTTATCTAGTCTTCCCCACTGGTTACCAGTCAAAGAAATACAACAACAAAATGTATTGGGTTAACAGGCTAAGGCAGCCGTACAGTTAGTAACAGTATTCATAGTTAAAACGATAATAATCAGCATCACACTCCAAGTTATGAGTTGCTGAGTTAGTACTGGTCAATCAGAAAAGTCTTATATACACACTTGAATGCAATCAGCGAGCGTAGTTCACGCATGCAAGAATCAATAGAGTTCCACAACTGCGGTCCTTTTATTCTGACCGAGAAACATCTAGCATTTATCCTGCCTTTTTCTGTTCTGTAGTTTTGTCTATGTCTGGTGTTATAATCATGTACATCAGTAATCACTGTGAAGTATGAGTTAAATAAAGCTGGGAGAGTGCCATTGTGGTGCCGGTACATTAACATTGCAAGTTGAAGTTTATAAATGTCGTAAATTGTTAAAGGGTTTAAGGACTTAAACAGATGGCAACTCTCTGCTAGATAATGAGCTCCACTGATAACTCTTATTGCCCTTTTTTGGAGGATGTATATAGGTTTAAGCATATTCTGATACCCACCTGCCCACACCACAGTACAATAATTTAAATAAGGCAGTAGAAGGGTAGTGTACAATAACTTGAGAGAGTGAGCTGGTAAAGACCCCTTAAGTCTGTGAATGATCCCCACAGTTTTGGCTATGATTCTTCAGCCCCAGATACTATAAGTTTGCCTAATTTAGTTCCGGTTATGCAGTTTTACTGCTTATTTTCTAAAAAACTGCAAGTCATTTTGTTCAGCACCTCCCCTCTCTCTCTTACGGTGTTTCTCAATATTTTGACACACTGTCCCTTTTCTTTATTTTTACACAGTACACTGCTGAGCCATTTTAATAGAATCATCTTCAGTGGACTGCCATTTTCTGTCCTGTTTATTATTCCTCGTTTATCACTTATTCGACCAGGTGATACTTTTGCATGCATATAGACTTATCTTGTAATGTATTGCATTTAGCCAAAACGATCATGGAATAAACGAATTTTAAACGAACCTACAATACAATACAGTCACTCGCTTGATGGGCATCATCAGCCAAATCTGAATATGTATGTCCTCTAATCTCCTTGACCTCATCCGTGTAAACCTGAATTCATTAATCTGGGTCTTTGGGATCAGATTAAGAAACTTTGTGACACTTCCATCTAACTATCAACTAATCCTTCTCTCTCACTTCTCATACATCTCTGTGAATATTTGTATCACTATTGATCCACAAGATGTAATGATGGATAGTTATCAAAGGTGGAGTTGCTTCCAATTTGACAACATAGGACCAACAAATTGAATCGATTTTCAAGTGCTTTTGGATAAAACAGAATGACCATGGAATATTGAATAAATGTACTTTCCTTTGATTTGAGTGTGGCTATATAAATGTCCAATTACAATTACAACTATTACACTCAACCACTGCCCTACCTATGGTTGTGCCAGTCCCAAGCCTCGAGAAAGGAAGAGGGCGATGCTAATCATCTTTGTTATGACACAGTGTCATTAAACAGCAACTAACTAACTAGGTCTACATGTTTTTGAAATACATATGCCATAAGATGTTCTACATCCATCACTACCTGAGGAAGTGCCAGTCCCAGACTTGGAGAAAGGAGGAGGGCAACACTATTCATCTTTGTTATGACTTAGTGTCATTAAACAGCAACTAACCAAACATCTATGTTGATAATAAAAAAACAATTAATATTAAATTCTCAATTTTTCAGTTTTCATCCAACAATGGCCTCCTGCTTGAGCCGTGGCACATCTGGAGATGGCGATGACTCAAAGTCTCCCAAGCTCTACTTAATGACCTACATGTGGCCCGGTTATTCCATGGGCCTCTTCCAGACCTACCAGTACCTGCTGGAGAAGGTCCTGGAATGCGACAGTCGTCTGATTGTGGAGTCACGCTGGAGTGGACCGCCGCCTGGAAAGACCGATTTGTTCACAAGCAATGAAGTGGATATAGGTTAGTGGGTAATTAGTTCTTAATTAAGGAGCCCTAATTAGTGGGACCTAGTTCCCTTCAGGTCCTCCTTTTGTTCTCAGCAAAGAACTTTTCTCTCTTTCTTTAAAATGCAATGACTAGAACTGTAATGTTCTTTTGTTGGACCAATATAATATTGATTGATTGATACTCGATAGTGAACTGTTTTCCGTTTGAAATGTTAGTAAATACTACTTGGCCCATATGTGGGACCAGGGGCGGTAAAAGATTCACATTTCGGTGAGACCTTGCGCGCGTTACAAATTTATTTAATAATAATAATAACAGAAATTCTGTGCCCTTAGGGAGAGCAATCACGGGCCTCGACTACCCGGTATCTTTAGGCTTTAATCAGTACTTTATTACGCCCTAAGGCAAAAGACGAAACAAAGCTTTAATCAGTACTTTTTTACGCCCGAAGCTAGAAACAAAATTCACAAATCTGAACAAACATAAAATCAAACGCACAGACTGCAAAAATGTTCTAAATAATAAATGTTAATAATAATAAATGTTAATAATAATAAATGTTAATAATAATAAATGTTAATAATAATAAATGTTAATAATAATAAATGTTAATAATAATAAATGTTAATAATAATAAATGTTAATAATAATAAATGTTAATAATAATAAATGTTAATAATAATAAATGTTAATAATAATAAATGTTAATAATAATAAATGTTAATAATAATAAATGTTAATAATAATAAATGTTAATAATAATAAATGTTAATAATAATAAATGTTAATAATAATAAATGTTAATAATAATAAATGTTAATAATAATAAATGTTAATAATAATAAATGTTAATAATAATAAATGTTAATAATAATAAATGTTAATAATGATAATAGTAATAATAGTAATAATGATAATAATGAATAATTGTCAGTAACTACTAATTAATTACATTTTGGCTTTGTCGTCGTTTTCTTAGGATTTATGTGTTCGACTGGATACGTGCGAATGTTGGATGATCATAATCCACACATGGAGTTGCTTCCAGTCGCTCCAGTTTTCGATCATCCGTTGATCGATCATAAACCGACCTATTCGTCTGAGGTCATTGTCCGTAAAGACAAGGCGTAAGGTAACCACTATACATTGTCGTAAAGACAAGATGTAAGTCTTTGTAACCACCGTACATTGTTTGTAAAGACAAGGCGTAAGTCTTTGTAACCACCGTACATTGTTTGTAAAGACAAGATGTAAGACTTTGTAACTGTCCTCTTTTTTTCGAAACCTCCTGTTTTTTACTGTAAACTATTAATTTCCAGCTCTATTTGTATTTATTTATAATATATTTATTTATTTTTATTTATTTAGTTTTATGTATTTATTATTATTTATATGCTTATCTATTTTTGTATTTATATTCTTGATTTATTTATATTTGCATTTATGCTGTCAGCTCCGATTCGGTGTCCACGCTGTAGTCGGGAGCGTCTCTGAGTAGAAATCTTGAAGGGGTGCTATAACAAGTGTTCATACATACATACATATGTTGTTTACAATAAACTATTAACTTTCAGAGCTATTTGTAAGTAAAGTATTAACCAATTGCTAATCACACTTTGGTGTACAGACATTTTATAAACACAGTTCAAAAGTAAATAACATCCTACCAATAAGCGTTTTTCACATCATTAATTTGTATTTATTTATAATTTCTATTTATTTATTTTCATTTATTTAGTTTTATTCATTTGTTTATTTTTTATTTATTTTCTATTATTTATATCTGCATTTATGCTGTCAGCTCTTAATATTCATGATGCAAAATTAATATTAAAGTTAAGATGTAAGATGCTTAATCATTTGATAGTGGTGTATAATAAATGCATAATAATTATAATAATAATAATGACTTCTATTTATTTATCTGTTTCTGCATAGAACGATTTTCAAGGAATTCAAAGATTTGAAGGGACATAGTTTGGGAATCAACGATATTATCTCGCTGAGTGGAAACTTTTCAATTCTTGCGGAACTGAAGAACCAGGGATGCAATGCTTCCTTCTTTGCCAACATCATCCACACAGGTTGGTTGGTATGATAGTGTAGTGGTTAGTGTGCTGGACTGTCAACCGATGTTCAAATCTCCACCAGGGCAGAAATTCGTTTCCCGATTTCTGCTTCCATAGTTAACTAAGCTATAGTGACAGCATTTAAAATGGTGTGGGAACGGCGTTCCCACTGCTCTGGAAATGTTTTGTTTGCGTTCCCACTGCTCACCATGCAATGGGACCATGATAATACATGCGTTCCAATAAAACTTTTTTGGGAGTTCCCGCCGCTCACCCAAACCACTTTAACCACTGTATAGTGAATACATTGACCATACACTGTCGGTGGGAAGATGAGACGGTGAGGGAGAGGAATGCCGACCCACCCTCGTATGCTGAGGTTAAGAAAATGAAGTCGCTAACACTTCGTACCCATGGCTGCCTCTGGGTTAGCTCAAGTGACTGCTTATTGTCTTCTTGACGGTGTATGATGCATTAGATTGTCATGGTGTATCACTCTGAGAGCACCTTCCTCAAGTCTCACCTAAAACTAGAACTATGCTGGATGAACATGAGCTTTTTCGGTTGCTGGATCTAGGTTTTTCAATTTCCTCCCTGCATCTGTTTGTTGTGTTCTGTGTTATTTCGTTCTCAACTTAAGGCTTACCTCTTTCAAATAGCTCATCCACAATCGACTGCCTTAGTGGACTGATCATCTGGATATTGACCTGATTATGGCTTCGCTTTGGTGCGCCATTGGTTGATGCCTTGTGCATTAGACACCAGTAATTAGTAATTAGTAATAATACGTTGATGGTTGTGAGCAACTGTGAGTGAAGGATTAAGTAAGTAAGTTAGAATATACTTTTAAAACCAATAATTTATTGCTAATCGCATCAGTCTCGCAGATTAGCTCAAAGACACAGTACTACTGCCACCTCAGAGTTAATATTATTATTATTGGTTTTATCATTTCATATTATTATTATTTTACATTTTATTATGATTTTCTATTATATTTATTGCCAATGTTATTATAATTACTTCCTATTCTTATTATGATTGTTATTATTATTATTTTATATTATTATTGGGACACAGTGGTGTAGTGTTATGGGCCTTGTGAATCTACCTCCAGCCACTGCATAGCGACCCTGGACAAGTTGCTCACCCACAATATTGTCTGTGAGAAAGGCAACGGGAAACCACCTCACTCATCTCATTCCCGGGTGGCATAAAAACCAAAGGACCTGCCTTAGGGCAGAGAACTCGCCATCATCATCGTCGTCGTCATTATTAGTATTATTTCCGATTTATTGTTCTTATAATTATTACTAAGTAATACCTCGAACGACGAGGTATTACAAATGGTTGATGAAAACGATCGCTAATAACAACAATAAGAGAAAGACAGAAGAACTGGGTGGGGCACGTATTAAGAGGCGACTCCCTCCTGAAAGAAATCATAGAAGGGAGAATGGTAGGGAAAAGAGGGAGGGGAAGACCGAGGCAGATGATGCTGGAATGGATGGCCGACGGATACAGCGAATTAAAGGAAAAAGCACAGCACAGAGAAGAGTGGCGTCATTGGAAGTTGGAACCTGCCGAAGGGCAGAGAACTTAAAGAAGAAAAAAAAGAATTATTACTAAGATGATGATGTTGATGATTATTGTTATTTACTGCATAGGTTCTCACAATGCTTCAATCGATAGTGTAATCGGAGGAGGAATTGACTGTGCTGCTATCGACTGTCTTGTCCTGAAGAAGAGGTGTGAGGAAAATCCGAAATTGATGGATGAAATCCACGTTGTGACATCACTTGGACCATTTCCCATTCCACCGATCGTTCTTAACAAACGCTTACCAGGTAACCAGTTAGTAATGACTTGGTTAATTAATTCGTAATTAATTAATTCCTAATTAATTATTTGTTGCTGAATTTATTAATTCAGTCATTAGTTCATTCATTTGTTAGCTAATTATTATTGCTATTGTGATCATTATTATCAAAATCATCATTATCATAATTATAATCATTATTATTTGTATTATTGTATTTCATTATTCTATTATTATGATTATTATTATTAGCAATATTATTATCATTGTCATCATAATTATTTTTTTATTATTTTCATTATTAGTTTTATTATTGTTCCTCAGGATTACAGAAGTTAAGTTGTGGGATGGCTAGTCTTTGCAAATAGTTTTATTATTATTTTTTAAAATTAATATTATCATCATATTATTTTATTTCCTTCTGGATATTGACCAAACTGTGGCTTCAGTTAATGCTTTGTGCTTTAAAAATTGACTGATTGCAAATACATTGAGGCATCGACATTCTTATACATGTACTCTGATTAGATCAAACTTATTTTGTCGCTGTAATTAGAACATTTCACTAGTATTTTTTTCGTATTTTTTTCACAGTGCACCTAATAAGAATGTATGATATTTAGGCAGGAACTTTAGTTAGCAGGGCAGTGTCTAAGAGTTTGTTACGGAAGAATTTCTTTTGATTTTTCGTTGCAGCCGAAATCAAGAAGAAAATTGAGAAAGCCCTGGTAGACATTGACCAACATCCAGATATTGCCGAACGATTTTTGAAATACGGGGTAAAGAGTTTCGCCCCCGTTGACCCCGGCTTCTACAACCGAACCAGGGAACTGATGGAGACTATAAAGAACGATAAGCTGTTTCCCGCGTATTATTAGCGACTCCGCCGCCAATGCTTTTGCGTGCCAAAGATTATAGTACACTGAAACTTACTTGAGACACACCTTTGTTGAATTCTTGTATTGTGGAAATGTAATTCCGAAATGTTACTCAGCTTTTGAGCATTTATTCATTTGTACGTAGATGTACTTGTTAGTAGCAGCCATTGTTACGATAGAATACAACTGACTGAGAGAGCTTTTTTGTGAGATGTTTTATATGAGATATAGTAGTGTCTATTTACATGCATACATACTGTATACAAGCACAAATTCATACTTACATACATGCTTGCATGTATGTAAGTATAAAGACGATCGTAGCTTCATCCCCCGTGTGCTCTTTAAGTCAATATCAAAGAGATAACCCAATCCAATCCATCGGTTCATTGTCGTAACTGACATTACACTAATAATTATAGCAATACATTCTCTCTTATGTGCTGTTTTTCTTCTATGTGAAAAGTTGCGGTCTGTCAACTTTGCTATTTTCAATAAACGTGAATTATATATGCATGCATAAATACGTATGAATAATGCATACATACATGCAAACGTACATACATACACACATTATGTGCATATTATGCATAATGCATACATACATACATACATGCATACATACAGACACAGTACATAAACATACAAGCATGCATACATACATAATCATGTTTTATTGCACTGTGAATTCTCACCTGTTGTAATAGACTAAACATATCATTCAGTTTTTTGTTTGTGACTTTATGTTACTGCATTCTTGTTATGATATGACCAATATAGTTTCTGTAGAAGGGTATAATAATGATAATAATAGTAATAATAATAATAAATGTTTATTAATTCAAACTGACAACTTACTCAGTAAGATTACATGATATAGCTGTAACAGATGATACGTAGCTTAACAGAAGTTGAATTGAACTGTATGGCAGCCTGCAAGGCGCCCATCTATCCTGCTGGTCATTTGCAATCGCCCCCTAAGGGGTAGAAAAGGTTAACCTTATGGGGTTAGCGGGTATCGAACCCATGTCCTTCTGATCTTTGTGCCAGCGTGTTACAATTCAGCCAGCTGTTCTTGGCTGTGGTAGTCTATTAAAACTCTGGTCACTTGAATGTAATGATGGTAACTATTGCTAGCTTCTGTTTTGTTTGAACCCTAAATGTTTTTCTAGAAGGTGTTGTTCAACATGTAAAAACCTATTTTTAGCTTTGTGTTATTAGCTCTGTGGTCGTCATAGAATAATTATTTTGTAACTGCTTTTCAAACTCATTTCATGTTTACACTATGTGATTTCAAGAAATTTATAAATTCATTGTGTACTGGGTATTTATTTGGCTTGTAACTATGTCATTGAGTTCTAATGCCTCCATATTTTAAAATATATAGCAATTATTATCAATGAGAATAATAACATTATTTTTTTCCACTTACGAAATTTTTATTTAATCGAATGGACCTATGATAATTAATTTGAGACGTTAGTATCCACAGACAGTAAGGGTAAATTTAAGACGATGTCTTTATTTTAATTGATGCTATCTTGACATTATTATTATTATTATTTTTACTACTACTACTATTATTAATTACTACTACTACTATTACTATCTATTATTATTACTACTACTATTATTACTACTACTACTGCTGCTGCTACTACTACTACTACTACTACTATTATTATGTTATTATTATTATTTATTATCATTATTAATACTACAACCATTATTATTATTATGTTATTATTATTATTATTTTTTTAAAATTATTATTATTATTATTATTATTATTATAAAATCAAAGTTCTTAAAATCATGGTTTTTAAATAAAGGTTATTATTATTATTATTATTATTATTATTATTATGTATTATTATTATTATTATTATTATTATTATTATTATTACTAAACTAATACTACTGTTATTATTATTACTGCTATTATTATAATTATCATTATTATTAGTACTATTATTATGATTCATGTGAGCTTTCGTTCGTTCTGGTTTTGGATCTTTGTAGTCAGCACAGAGTGTGATGATGCCTCTTTCAACCGCTGTTTATCTCCTAGCGGCATTTTCTTGCGACATTTCGGCTACACTTGCTCCCTGTACCCAGCATAGCCATAACGACCGACATTGGAAGCTCAGGAGGCAAGGGAGATGGTTGGTCACCCGTCTTTATATCCCAAGGCTAAGAAAATAAAGTCGCTAACATTTCGTACCTAGGGCGACCTGTGGGTCAGATGATGGGTACTATATTAGTATAGTTTTCATTGTTTAACGACATCTTGTGGTAGCCATGGCCTTTGACATCAACGTTTTGGTTCGCATACATATTGCACTCAGGTCGATGGACACGAAATTTATAGCAGGATTTAACTTCTTAAAAGAGGTGTCGGACATATCTGTAGAAAAGTCATTAACTGCTCTTGTAGTTTGCATTGTTTAACGACATCTTGTGAGTGGCCATGGGTTGTCGCCACTCCACGCCGGCGCCTTAGGTTCGCTTCCCGGTCGGGTTACTTTATCAGAGATTAATTTCTCGGATCTTTACTGCGGGTAGGACATCGCTGTAGAAAAGTGGAGTAAATACAACACACAATACAACATTGTCACAATACAACTGGTGCGTAGCTATGATGTTCGGTGCCTTCGAGATTACTTTGCGTGTTCGAATCCACCTCAAAATTCGCCGCGTTTAGGGACCCTGATGCAAGTATATCACTCGATAATAAGTGTTTAAAAGGTGTCTTGTTAAACTCCGATTCAGCGTTCGAGCAGTAGTCGGGATTTTGTCTGAATGGGAAATCTTGTAGGGGCGCTATAACAAGTGTTCAAATACAATACAATACAATCTTGTGGCAGCTATGACCGTTCACGTTGACCTTACTTTCGTGAAACATAGGCTAAGAAGAAATTATTGCAACGTTTAATTGTGGCTGCTGGTCATCTATAGCATCGATGAAAAATGTTTAAAAGGTGTCTTATTTAAACATTGGATTTTTCTAGAGATTAGCACCATTTTGTGGTAATAGGTGACGTTGATGTTGAGCTGACCTTAACCACTGAACTTCGAATCGAATGGTTTCATGAAGCACTTGCATAATCGTTTTTATCACTCTCATAGGATATAATCCTTTGGGTAGAAAGAAATTAGGCTATTGGTCTACTAATACTGTGGCATAAGTCATTGAAATCAAACGATCTTTTAACAAAGATTGAAATTATTCTCATGAAAAACAATTGAGCAATTTTTGACAGTACAGTATGGACATTAGTCATTGTCATTAGTCATTGAAAGTAAATTATCATTAAAGAGGTAAACTATAATAGTCATTAACGAATCAGGCAGAATATTGCTTTTATCTTGGCTGATTACTGCAAAATCCCAGAAAGAAAATCACCACAAGACGCATAGGATCATCAAGGAAACTGGCATGGATAAAAGTCGTATATCTTCATTCTGGTCATAATTATATTATGACGAAATCTCTGCGGAAATGTGATACCTAACGTCTCCCTCACAACCTCACTTAAAATCACCATGTTTGGACGAGGTCAAATTTTTTGTCAGAAAAAACCACTGGACTATAACCATCAAGGTTTTAAAAATGACGAAATTTCGAGTATGCCAGAATCACTTTTAAAAGAAGATCTTTAAGTAGCTAGACTATAGTTATATATGAATCAGGTAGAATTTCACCTTTATCTTGGCTGATTAGTGCAAAATCAGAGAAAGAGAATCAAAACAAGATCATCATGGAAACTGGTATGGATAAAAGTCATATATCTTCACTCTCGTCATATATTATGACGAAATCTCTGCGGAAATGTGATACCTAACGTCTCCCTCACAACCTACCCAAAAATCACCATGTTTGGACGAGGTCAAATATTTTGTCAGAAAAAACCACTGGACTAATTAATCATCAAGGTTTTAAAAATTGACAAAACTTCGAGTATGTCAGAATCACTTTAAAACTCATACCTAAGTAGGTAGGCTATACTTATATATGAATCAGGCAGAATTTCGCCTTTATCTTGGCTGATGACTGCAAAATCCGAGAAAGAAAATCACCACAAGAGGCATCATGGAAACTGATATGGAAAAAGTCATATATCTTCATTCTGGTCATATAATATGACGAAATCTCTGCGGAAATGTCATACCTAACGTCTCCCTCACAACCTACCCAAAAATCAGCATGTTTGGATGAGGTCAAATTTTTTGTCAGAAAAAACCACTGAACTAACATCAAGGGTTTTAAAATTGACAAAACTTCGAGTATGCCAGAATCACTTTAAAAAAGATCTTTGAGTAGCTAGACGATAGTTATATATGAATCAGGCAGAATTTCGCCTTTATCTTGGCTGATTACTGCAAAATCAGAGAATGAAAATCAAAACAAGAGGCATCATGGAACTGGTATGGAAAAAGTCATATATGTTCATTCTGGTAATATATTATGACGAAATCTCCCCGGAAATGTGATACCTAACGTCTCCCTCACAACCTACCCAAAAATCACCATGTTTGGACGAGGTCAAATGTTTTGTCAGAAAAAAACACTGGATCAAGGTTTTAAAAATTACGAAATTTCGAGTATGTCAGCATCACTTTAAAACAACATCTTTGAGTAGGCCTAGGACTATAGATATACATGAATCAGGCAGAATTTCGCCTTTATCTTAGCCGATTACTGCAAAATCAGAGAATGAAAATCACCACAAGATCATCATGGAAACTGGTATGGATAAAAGTCATATATCTTCATTCTGGTCATATATTATGACGAAATCTCTGCGGAAATGTGATACCTAACCTCTCCCTCCCAACCTACCTTAAAATCAGCATGTTTGGACGAGGTCAAATTTTTTGTCAGAAAAAAACACTGGACCATCAAGGTTTAAAAAATGACGAAATTTCGAGTATGCTAGAATCACTTTAAAACAACATCTTTGAGTAGCTAGACTATAGATATACATGAATCAGGCAGAATTTCGCCTTTATCTTAGCCGATTACTGCAAAATCCGAGAATGAAAATCAAAACAAGACGCTGGAATCACAATGCAAACCGGTATGGATAAAAGTCATATAATTATCTTCATTCTCGTCATATCAAATGATGAAATTTCTGCGGAAATGTGATACCTAATGTCTCCCTCACAACCTCACCTAAAATCACCATGTTTGCACGAGGTCGAGTTTTTTGTCAGAAAAAATCGCTGGACAAGGTTTTTTCATGAAGAAATTTCGAGTATGCCAGAATCACTTTAAAACTGCATATTTAAATAGGCAGACTATAGTTATTCACGAATCAGGCAGAATTTCGCCTTTATCTTGACTTATTTACCGCAAAATCCGAGAATGAAAGTTACCAGAAGAGTGACAAGAATCACAATGCAAACCGGTATGGATAAAAGTCACATATCTTCATTCGGGTCATATGAAATGATGAAATCTCTACGGAAATGTGATACCTAACATCTCCCTCACACCCTCACCTAAAATCACCATGTTTGCACTAGGTCAAATTTTTAGTCAGAAAAACCACTGGACCATCATCAAGGTTTTTTCATGAAGAAATTTCGAGTATGCCAGAATCACTTTAAAACTTCATATTTAAACAAGGATTTAAATTAGGCTATTCATCTGAAACAAAGTGATTGAGAAATTGTAATCATATTATGGCATTAGTCACAGAGGATAAAAGAACACTAAACAAAACTTTAAATTATTCTCCTGAGACAAAACGATTGAGAATTTTTAAACTATTACGGCATCAATCATTGAAAGTAAAAGAAAACTCTAAAGCTTTAAATTATTCTCACGAGACAAAACAATTGAGAAATTGTAATAATATTAACGTATTAATCACATAAATATAAACGAACACTAAACAAAGCTTTAAATTATTCGCCGGAGACCAAACAATTGATAAATTTTATATGACTATTACAGCATCAATCATTAAAAGTAAACAAACACCAACCATAACTTTAAATTAATCTCATGAGACCAAAGCGATTGAGAAATTGTGATAATATTATCGCATTAATCACATAAATGTAAACGAACGCTAAACAAAGCTTTAACTTATTCTCACGAGACAAAACAATTGTGAAATTGTGATAATGTTATGGCATTAGTCACAGAAAGTAAACGAACACTAAACAAACCTTTTAATTAATCTCATGAGACCAAAACGATTGAGAAATTATGATAATACTATGGCATAAGTCACGGAAAGAAAACCAAAACACTAAAAGGCAATAAGTGATTCTCATGAAACTAGTCGTTCAGTCGATTCAGATTCTCAATGCTTTAACAACAGCATCGCTCTCCATTTCGAGTTGCGCTGGACTCTCGGATCCTTCCAATCGTAGTCCGTTGAACTCAAACATCACAGAATCCGGTGACAATCCGGTTTCGTCAAAGTACGCGTCAAACATTCCCTGAAGAGGTTCCGAGCTGTTAACGACGAAACTTCGAACATTTCCATCCGATTCGCTGACGATTATCGACATCAGTAACTCGTCTAACGGACGCTGTGCTTCATCCACCTTCAAATTCGCCATATCTTCCGCCACGTTATCGGACTTTTCCACTCCACCTTCCGCGTTATCCCGTGGAGTTTCAGCTGCGTTTCCATTCCCAGCGGCCATATCTGCGACTACCCCCGCACCGGTCCCAACGGCTGCCCCAACCCCTGCTCCTGCTGCCCCCACCGCCGCCAGGCCCGCAGCGCTAAACCCCACGGCTCCGATAGACTGCAGAGTGGCGACAAGACTTCCGGCCGCAATTGCGCCGCCATTTGCAATGGCTGCCGATGACATCATACTTGCTGCCATACTTCCGGCTGCGATTCCTCCAGCGCCGAAACCAATCCCTGCGATGACGAAGGGGGCTGCAACAACAGCCGCTGTTGCACCAAGTGCTGTTCCAACCGCTGCTCCGATGAAACCTCTCCGTTTGTACCTGAGACAACCACAACACCAAACCGACCTTAAAAGCTGCTAATTATTATTATTATTATTATTATTATTATTATTATTATTATTATTATTATTATTATTATTATTATTATTAACGACGCATACGTCCACATAAGCTGGGACTGTATTATGAAAAATAATGTCTGTCGACGTTAATGACCTTTCTTGCCCTAAGATGTCGTTAAACTCTCGAAAAGTAAATTCCGGCCATTGGTTGAGATTAGACACCTTTATAATACATTGACCTAATGCTATATAAATCTACTATTCACTAAATAACATAATTTTAAGCAATTGGCAATGCATTACTTTCTCAGCTGGATTATTCCATACGAACGGTGAGAAGTAGAACTGTTTGCAGGGACGTAAATAGCGTTGGGCTTGGGGCGCTTAAGCCCCCCTCCCAAAGGAAGCCGAAGCCCTCAAAATGAGTGAAGCCCCCGGCTCCACTATAGGCTCGGGCTATGTTCAAGGCCTAAATCCCCCAAACGAAAAGTTCTAGTTAAGTCACTGACTGTTCGAAACAGTTACACACCTGTTTTAAGCTTAGTATTCGCCTTATAAGTAAAAACTGAATACGATTGTCCTATAATAATTCTACAAATGCCCTTAGAGAAGCTCAAAACAATTACACACTTCTTTCAAGTGTGATATTCATCCTATAAGTATAAAACTCGGCCCACTATCCGTAATCTGGCAGCGCCAGTCCCAAGACTGGATAAAGGAGGAGGGCGACGCTAAGCACCTATGTTATGAAATAGTGTCGTTAAACAGCAACTAACCAAACTATAAGTAAAAGCAGGAAGAAGAATGGCATTATGCCAAACGAACCGTGAGCACTGTTAAAAGCAATTAATTTTATGTCGGCGCTTTAATCGTCACAAGATATCGTTTAACTAAGGATCCTTTTCTAATGGGGCCGGGAGATGGTTGAATGGTAACACGCTGGCACGAAGATCAGAAGGACGCGGATTCGATACCCGCTAGCCCCATAAGGTTCACTCAGCTGTCAACTCTCTAGGAGGCGACAGTAAAATGAGCAGTAGAAACAGATGGGCGCCTTGCAGGCTACCATACAGTTAAATTCGACTCCTGTTATCATTTGTTATCATTTGTTACTACTGTATAATATAATCTTACTGCGTACTTTTTTCAGTTTGAAGGCGTAATAATACTATTATTATTATTATTATTATTATTATTATTATTATTATTATTATTATTATTATTATTATTATTATTATTATTATTATTATTATTATTATTATTATTATTATTATTATTATTATTAAGCTTTACATTTCGCTCTATAAGTCAAGGTGAAGAAGCTACAATTTTACTAATTCAAGTCGTTAGAATCTATTAAAAGCTTAAACTCTTTTAACTCAAGGATTATTATTATTATTATTATTATTATTATTATAATTATTATTATTATTATAATTATTATTATTATTATTATTATTATTATTATTATTATTATTATTATTATTATTATTATTATTATTATTATTATTATAATTATTATTATTATTATTATTATTATTATTATTATTATTATTATAATTATTATTATTATTATTATTATTATTATTATTATTATTATTATTATTATTATTATAATTATTATTATTATTATTATTATTATTATTATTATTATTATTATTATTATTATTATTATATGCGTCGACATTCCAACTAATGCACACATGGCTTACCATGGCTTGGCTTCATCTGTGGGCGTTGAGCCATTGTCTAGGTCACCGTTTCCACCTCCTCCACCTGCAGCACTTTTTCCACCTTCGGGTTTGCTTCCATTGTCTAGTTTCAAAGACTCGTCGTGTTTTTCAGCACTTTTATTGTCTCGGTCTTCCTTTAAATCCGGTGTTTTAGGAGTTTCAGGCTTGGCGTCATTTTGCGCGTTCGGTTCTGGAGGGGACGTTGCTGCAGGAACTCCTCTCGTGGCGGCGGCCAAACCACGTCCAGCTCTAACAATAAATAATAAATAAATAAATTAATTTAATAACAACAGTCACAATGATGGATTACCATCTATCGTAAAATCTTAAACTCGATATTTCTAGAGCGCCCACAATAGCGAAGTCGCGGGAATCAGCTTATTCACAGACAAAATCTAAATCTACCTATGCTAAATAAGCACTGATAATATTAATATAAGGTGGGATAAGAGAAGACAATTATTAGGAGTACAGCATGTCCTCAACACCTTTTTAAAGCTTTACAATTGCTCTATAAGTAAAGGTGAAGCTGCAATTTTTCGATTGCAGATTGCACCTACATGTAGCCACCAAAACTTACAGTCTTTAAACTTAAATGTCAAGACTCAAGCGTTGCAATATCATCAAAGAATAATATTATTTAAAAATCGTAATAATAATAATAATAATAATCTTTTCTTTATTAAGCGCCTGACAAATGCACTGCGCTGTACATTTACATGTTATTCAATTTAAATCTTAACTACTAACAGAACAGACAACCTGCAATACAACGGCGCTAATAGCAGCCTACAAAGCATATCCGCCCAACGGGACTCGAACTCGGTACCTCTCGCTCTCTACGCCAGATGTTATCCAATGCGCTATCGGCCCCCTTCACTGCGTCCTTTAAAAAACAAGATAAAATGGTACACAAATAATAATAATAAAAATAATAATAATAATAATAATAATAATAATAATAATAATAATTTCGCCACTACCCGCAGTGCCAATATTGCCAGACTGCCAGTCCCAAGGCTGGAACAAGGAGGAGGGCGACGCCAACGGTCTTGGAAACCACAAGATATCGTTAAACACTGGACGCTAACAAGCTATATTGTAAAAGCAGAAGGAAAGCCGTATACTTAAGTGGTGCCAGTCTAAAGTCTGGATAAAGTAGGGGGCGAAGCTGTCTTCATTATGAAGCAGCATCGTTTAAGAGCAACTAACCAGCAGATCCTGAAACACCCTTTTTAGGGTTTTCACTTGCCAATAAGAGTCCACGAATAATTTCGATTATACAATTGGCTCTTGTAGTTCATTCCGTATCGAATCAACGGCCTTTCATAGGCATTATTATCATGAGACTGTTAGGCTATCCTAGCAATGCCTCTGAGTAGGTCTCTTGAAGGGGCGGTATATAAAAATCTCTCAGAATGAAAACATTACATTCCTTTATCGAGTCTTTCATTCGCGCTACAAGTAAATGCAGGAGAAAGCTGTTCCTTATACACCTTTTTAAAACGTGCATTCGCCAAATAAGTTAAAGTGGAGCAAGAAAATTTGTCGTCAACGGCCTTTGATGTCATAAGACGACGTTAAACTGTGGTTAAAAAAATTAATTATTAGTTAACATTCCAAGGTTGGTAACAAGCAAGCAGTCCTAAAAGCTTCCTACGACATGGGTATGAAGTGTTAGCGACTTCGTTTTTCTTAGTCTCGGCATACGAGGGCGGGTGGCCAGTCCTCTCCCTCGCCGTCTCATCCTCCTACCGACAGTGTACGGTCAGTGTATAATAATTACAGCTGTCTTGGCTAGGGTCACAGGTGGAGCAGGAATCTGGAACCAAATATCTACCCTGGAAGATATTTTGATTTGAACCCCAGACCTCTCGATAGACAGTTTATCATGCTTTCCACTACACTATCCAGCACCTCTGGTGGAAAAAATCAGAAAACTGGACCGTGTGTATGAAGCGTTAGCGACTTCGCTTTCCTAGGCTCGGCATATGAAGGTGGGTGACCATTCCTCTCCCTCGCCGTCTCATCTTCCCACCAACACTGTACGGTCAGTGTATTAATTACAGCTGTGTTTGGCTAGGGGGCGCAGATGGAGCAGAAATCTTAACAGCAGACCACGATAACCTCTAGACAAATGCGTATCCCAACCAAAATAAGGTCAAATAAATTAGCTTGCAAATATATAATATTATTATCCAAAATTTTGAATCCTTTTAAAGCAATCTTCTATCAATTTAAACTACATGTTAAAATGCGTAGAGCAAATTTCTACACAAGCAGCCAAACATTGAAAAACCTTAAAAAATCACCGCCACGTTTCGACAACGTTCGATGTTTCCGCTAAAATGCAACAAAATTAGAAGAAAAATGTTTCTTACGTCGATCCTATCTTCTGCCCCGACATATTTGACGGAGGAAAATCTCGTTCAAACCAAAATGAATTAAGAGTGACTGATTTTTTGCTCTTAAATACAGATTTTTTGCTGAATATTGCGAAACGTCTCAACGACAACAATGCTATTTCTGGAATCCGAAATTATTACGTCATTGGGATTTCCCAAAAGTTTCACTCTCTGGATCAGCGACTAATATATTTGTCTGTCTGTCTATCTGTCTGTCTGTCTGTCTGTCTGTCTGTCTGTGAGCTTAACACTAATGTCAGCATGAATCACTAGCCTTGCGCAATATGTTTCTTTTTATCAGATTTTTAGCAAACAGAGCGAAATTAACATTAGATTTTCTCGAAAAGTGGAGAGGGGGCGTTTTATTTGAGCAGTCCCTTACACACCCATTTTAACGCTTGCAATTGTCTTATAAGTAAAACTGTAAAGTACTAGAAAATAATGAGCTGTAATATTCCAAAACAAATCTTTGTCGGCGGCAACGGCCTATGATGTCATAAGCTGCCGTTAAACTGTGGAAACACACACACTAGAAAATAAAATTAGACAAAACTAATATCGCCAGACTGGGTAATCCGGAACTTAGCAAAACATTTGAAAGTGCC
Organism: Aporrectodea caliginosa; assembly: GCA_020284085.1. Classification (NCBI taxonomy): domain Eukaryota; kingdom Metazoa; phylum Annelida; class Clitellata; order Crassiclitellata; family Lumbricidae; genus Aporrectodea; species Aporrectodea caliginosa. The sequence continues at coordinate 498,671 of JACEVL010000912.1, read as the reverse complement.
AATGGCAATTGAAGAGCTGAGTTCCAAACATGTTAAGTACAAAAACCAAAATTTTGGGAAAAGACACTTTTTCATTTCCAAGAAATTTTTTAAAAGAAAGTGAAATCTTTCTGCAGGGCATTATTTGCTTTATTAATACATGTTGTTTCGTGAATATTTCACAAATCCAGGAAAATTGCATTATGGTAAAATTATGTTACAAAGTTATACTTAGCAGGTTCTGGCACAGTGTTTCGTACTTAGCAGGTTTTGGCACAAAATTAAACCTAAATGGAACTTTATTATTGACTGCGCAATGAAGTATTCCATTTAAGACTCAAAAAACCATTAAGTATTAACGACAGTTTAATATTTTTATAACCATAGTCTAATGTGATCTTATTTTTTTAAACATGCCAATGCAAGATTTTTTCTGAAAATATATTCCACATTCACTTCATCGAAAGCTCAGGTGGGAGGTATTTCCGAAGAGTTTGTTTTTGTTTGCTGTAATGGCTGCTTCGACAGTGGAAACTTTCAATATGTCGCCTTTGCCACCTTTGCTGCAGCTATTGAATGTAAAATTTTCGTTCCACCTCGTTAATCTATGCTCTGCTGACCTGACCTCTCTGAATCAAATGCTTTGCCAAACTGTTCACTCTCCTATGATCAGGCCAAGCTCGGAAGCGCCTCTGAGTAGAGCTCTTGAAGAGGCGCTATATAAATTCTACGATTGATTGATTTTTTGATTGACCAACAGCTAAGATGGCACAGAATGTTGCATGGCAAACCCTTATCCGTTCACCATCTGGCTTTCGAATGTAGTAGTTTACCGCATGACCTCCTGTGGATTGCATCTTCGTTTTTGCCATTTTGGGGCTTTCAATGTTCATATGTGTCAATATGAATGCAGCCTGAGTTTTTTGTCTGTGCTAAAGTAGAAACTTGTATGAAAAGTTCGTATAGTGTCAATGGTCAAAGCACCGGCGTCGTATACGGCAGGGGTTTTCAAACTGTGGTACGCGTACCCCTGGGGGTACGCCAGGCGTCGCTAAGGGGTACGCGAAAATGTTAAAAAAATTAAAATTTTCTATAAGTTTATGAACTTCATGTCCATATTTCTTTCATTAGCTATTCTACGTCTACCTTTCGCTTATTTTTATGTACATTTCTATGAGTTTATGCCATCGGATGTATACAGTGTTGCCGGCTGATTTTTCAGTCCAGGAAAGAGACCAGTTTGTTGAACTATCATGTTATGGTGGATTGAAGAACGAATTCAAGAAAGACATGTTGTTTGATTTTTGGCTGAAACGAAGAGCTGAATATAAATTAATTTCTGACCGAGCTTTAAAGTTTTTGATTCCTTTCAGCACGTCATATCTGTATGAAACGGATTTTACAGCTATGCTTGCGATCAAAAACAAATACACAACAAAGCTTGAACTCGAAGTTTTTTTAAACTGACAAATTTTAAACCAGATATTGTAAATCTGTACTTGTCAAAACAAGCCCACTGCTCACATTAACACTTTCTAACAGTGATTTTATTTTTTATTTTTGTTGATATGACTACATTCCTAAGTTAAAATTTTATTACTTTTAAAATTTTCTACCTATGACTAATACCCGGTTTGCACCAATGATTAAAAGGAGTTGTTAATTGCAAGGGGACTTCACGCTCGCATGTTGTTTTTGATCTGACCTTGTTGGGGGTACGCCAAAATTCAATTTTTTTACCTGGGGTACAATAAAAATAAAGTTTGAAAACCGCTGGTATACGGTACCACGATGTCTTGTATCTTTGCATGCCTACACGCGATCTTCGGTGATTTATCATCAGAACTGTATATTTTAGTTTTCTCTAGGACTTTCTTCCAGTTTTGGCAGTTTTAAAACTCGTTTTCGAGGTTTTGTAGACGCAAAATAGCTTCCGAGTACTCGCTATTTACAGCTGCCATTTTATATCACGTGGTATCAAACTGGCCTTCTGAGTCGTCGACAAACTTTGCAGGTATTGGAACATAACACGGAGCGTAGTTAACAGGTTTTGGAACCAAAGTCAAATTTCTTCCCTCTAAAACTTAGATACTTAACAGGTTTTGGCACAAAGTAATTATTTCAGATGATGGCCATCTATATATACTCCCCGCTTCCACACTAATATAAATTTTGAAAAATTTCTACTTAACAGGTTTTGGAACTCAGCTCTTCAATTACTAATCTAGAGATTATTGATTATGCAAAATGAGAAAAGAATTCTTACAGCGTAAATAAGTTTACTGCGGAAGATTGCAGGATTTCAAGACTTCAGAAATAAGAAAAGCTGGCATTAACCAGCAGGGATCGAAACAACTCTGCAATACAAAGTAAAGACTCCGATGGTTTGGACATGTAGAGAGAATGCCAGTTGACCGAATACCTAACAATGCATTGCATGCAAGATTCGAAGGAAAAGAAATAAAATACAGACCAAGAACACGCTGGATAAATGGATTAGACAAAATGACCAAGGAAATGGAAATAATTTATTCGTACCCATCACCGAAAATGGCACCGTCAAAACTAATGATGATGACGATGATGATGCAGATACATGGCGATAGGCATCTGACAATTATTTCAATATGATGTACAAACATAATTATCAAACAATAGAATAAGACAAATTACAGCCAAGTCTGAGAAAGGTCACAAACCACGTATTTCACATATAAAATGATTTCACATGGATTGACTCTCTTCCTCCCTACCCTCCAATTCGCTCCCTTCCTCCATTTCCTCCAATTCGCTGCCTTCCTCCCTTTCCTCCAATTCGCTCTCTTCCTCCCTCTCCTCCAATTCGCTCTCTTCCTCCCTTTCCTTCAATTCGCTCCCTTCCTCCCTTTCCTCCAATTCGCTCTCTTCCTCTCTTTCCTCCAATTCGCTCCCTTCCTCCCTTTCCTCCAATTCGCTCCCTTCCTCCCTTTCCTCCAATTCGCTCTCTTCCTCCCTTTCCTCCAATTCGCTCCCTTCCTCCCTTTCCTCCAATTAGCTCTCTTCCTCCCTTTCCTCAAATTCGCTCCCTTCCTCCCTTTCCTTCAATTCGCTCCCTTCCTCCCTTTCCTCCAATTCGCTCTCTTCCTCCCTTTCCTCCAATTCGCTCTCTTCCTCTCTTTCCTCCAATTCGCTCCCTTCCTCCCTTTCCTCCAATTCGCTCTCTTCCTCCCTTTCCTCCAATTCGCTCTCTTCCTCTCTTTCCTCCAATTCGCTCTCTTCCTCCCTTTCCTCCAATTCGCTCTCTTCCTCCCTTTCCTCCAATTCGCTCTCTTCCTCTCTTTTCTCCAATTCGCTCCCTTCCTCCCTTTCCTCCAATTCGCTCTCTGCCTCCCTTTCCTCCAATTCGCTCTCTTCCTCCCTTTCCTCCAATTCGCTCTCTACCTCCCTTTCCTCCAATTCGCTCTCTACCTCCCTTTCCTCCAATTCGCTCTCTTCCTCTCTTTCCTCCAATTCGCTCCCTTCCTCCCTTTCCTCCAATTCGCTCTCTTCCTCTCGTTCCTCCAATTCGATCCCTTCCTCCCTTTTCTCCAATTCGCTCTCTTCCTCCCTTTCCTCCAATTCGCTCTCTTCCTCCCTTTCCTCCAATTCGCTCCCTTCCTCCCTTTCCTCCAATTCGCTCTCTCCCTCCCTTTCCTCCAATTCGCTCTCTTCCTCCCTTTCCTCCAATTCGCTCCCTTCCTCCCTTTCCTCCAATTAGCTCTCTTCCTCCCTTTCCTCAAATTCGCTCCCTTCCTCCCTTTCCTTCAATTCGCTCCCTTCCTTCCTTTCCTCCAATTCGCTCTCTTCCTCCCTTTCCTCCAATTCGCTCTCTTCCTCTCTTTCCTCCAATTCGCTCCCTTCCTCCCTTTCCTCCAATTAGCTCTCTTCCTCCCTTTCCTCCAATTCGCTCCTTTCCTCCCTTTCCTCCAATTAGCTCTCTTCCTCCCTTTCCTCCAATTCGCTCCCTTCCTCCCTTTCCTCCAATTCGCTCTCTTCCTCTCTTTCCTCCAATTCGCTCCCTTCCTCCCTTTCCTCAATTAGCTCTCTTCCTCCCTTTCCTCCAATTCGCTCCCTTCCTCCCTTTCCTCCAATTAGCTCTCTTCCTCCCTTTCCTCAAATTCGCTCCCTTCCTCCCTTTCCTTCAATTCGCTCCCTTCCTCCCTTTCCTCCAATTCCTCTCTTCCTCCCTTTCCTCCAATTCGCTCTCTTCCTCTCTTTCCTCCAATTCGCTCCCTTCCTCCCTTTCCTCCAATTCGCTCTCTTCCTCCCTTTCCTCCAATTCGCTCTCTTCCTCTCTTTCCTCCAATTCGCTCCCTTCCTCCCTTTCCTCCAATTAGCTCTCTTCCTCCCTTTCCTCAAATTCGCTCCCTTCCTCCCTTTCCTTCAATTCGCTCCCTTCCTCCCTTTCCTCCAATTCGCTCTCTTCCTCCCTTTCCTCCAATTCGCTCTCTTCCTCTCTTTCCTCCAATTCGCTCCCTTCCTCCCTTTCCTCCAATTCGCTCTCTTCCTCTCTTTCCTCCAATTCGCTCTCTTCCTCCCTTTCCTCCAATTCGCTCCCTTCCTCTCTTTTCTCCAATTCGCTCTCCTCCTCCCTTTCCTCCAATTCGCTCCCTTCCTCCCTTTCCTCCAATTCGCTCTCTTCCTCCCTTTCCTCCAATTCGCTCTCTTCCTCCCTTTCCTCCAATTCGCTCTCTTCCTCCCTTTCTTCCACTTCGCTCTCTTCCTCGCTTTCCTCTAATTCGCCTTACTTGAACTTTAAACAGAATGGTTTTTATTAAGCACATACAATACACATAATCTGTATTTGTCACTCTCGTAAGATATAATCCGTTTGGTAGCAATTATTCTATCTATCTACCGTACTGATATTATGGCAGAGTCATAAAAAACAAACGATCAGTAAACAAAGATTAAAATTATTCTCATGAGACAAAACAATTGTGAAACTGTAATAGTAATTTATTATTGCATTAGTCATTTAAAGTAGGGTTGGTTTATTTATCACTGAAAGGCTTAAATTAGGCCACTCTTCTGAAACAAAGTGATGGAGAAATCTTAATGATGGCATAAACGAACAATTATTCTCCGTAGACAAAAACAATTGAGAAATTGTGATATCGCGTTAGTCACAAAAGTAAACGAACACTTAACAAAGCTTTAAATTACTATCCTGAGACAAAGCGATTGAGAAATTGTAATACTATTATGGTATTAGTCACAAAGGTAAACGAACACTAAACAATACTTTTAATTACTCTCCTGAGACAAAGCGATTGAGAAATTGTAATAGTATTATGGAATTAGTCACAGAAAGTAAACGAACACTAAACATAGCTTTAAATTACTTTCCTGAGATAAAACAATTGAGAAATTGTAATACTATTATGGAATTAGTCACAGAAGGTAAACGAACACTAAAAGGCAGTATGTTATTCTCATGAAACTATAGCCTTTCAGTCGGTTCAGATACGCAATGCTTTAACAACATCGTCGCTTTCCATTTCGAGTTGAGCTGGACTAACGGATCCTTCCAATCGAAGTCCGTTGAACTCAAACATAACAGAATCCGGTGACAATTCAGTTTCAACAAAGTATGCGTCAAACATTCTCTGGAGAGGTTCCGAGCTGTTTACGTCGAACCTTCGAACATTTCCATCCGATTCGCTGACGATTATCGACATCAGTTCCTCGCTTAACGGACGCTGTGTTTCATCCACCTTCCAATTCGCCATATCTTCCGCCACGTCATCGGCATTTTCCACTCTCACCTCCGGTCCATCTCGTCGCGTATCCGCCACGTCATCGGAATTTTCCACTCTCACCTCCGCTCCATCTCGTGTCGAATCCGCCACGTCATCGGCATTTTCCACTCTCACCTCCGCTCCATCTCGTGGCGTATCCGCCACGTCATCGGCATTTTCCACTCTCACCTCCGCTCCATCTCGTGGCGTATCCGCCACGTCATCGGCATTTTCCACTCTCACCTCCGGTCCATCTCGTCGCGTATCCGCCACGTCATCGGAATTTTCTACTCTCACCTCCGCTCCATCTCGTGGCGTATCCGCCACGTCATCGGAATTTTCCACTCCACCTTCCGCTCCATCTTGTGGCGTCTCCTCTGCCGTTGCGTTTCCATTCCCAGCGGCCACATCTGCGACAACCCCCGCCCCGCCCCCAACGACTGCCCCAACCCCTGCTCCTGCTGCCCCAACCGCCGCCAGGCCCGCAGCGCCAAAACCAGCTGCACCAATAGACTGAAGAATGGCTACTAGACTTCCGGCCGCAACTGCGCCGCCATTTGCAATGGCTGCCGATGACATCATACTCGCTGCGATACTTCCGGCTGCGATTCCTCCAGCGCCGAAACCAATCGCTCCGATGACGAAGGGGGCTGCAACAACAGCCGCTGTTGCACCAATTGCTGTTCCAATCGCCGCTCCGATGAAACCTCTTCGTCTGAACCTGAAACGATATAATACAAAACCGTGAGGAATATGCAAAATGTTTTCATTGTGTGGAACATGACATCCGATTGGTTACAGCGTTCGCCTTGTAGTAGTAGTAGTAGTAATTGTAATTGTAAGCGAACATTTATATAGCGCCGCTCAGAAATCAGCAGCGCTTTTGACCTGCGTCAGTGCCTGCATCAGGAAAGAAGAAAGTCTTAAGACGTCTACGGAACTGGGAAGGAGAGAGGTCTAGTAACTGAAGGCGATGAATTTTTGCAGATTGACTCAAGCGAATGTCTACTCCAAAAATCACATCTAAAGAACAGATGGTTGCCACCTCTGTGAAGGTTGTGAACGATCTTGCAGAAAGGGAGTTGTCTTAGTTCAAGAATTCAATGCTTCGTTAGCACGCAGCCAGGAACAAAAGCAAATGAAAGTAGTTAAGGGTACTAGAAGCAAGTTCATTGTGCCAACAGAGGGAGGAGCTATCAAGAACTCCACTGAAACAGGCAACGTTGAGCTATTGGTGAGAGTTCCAAGCTGATGGGCCAACACGGGCAAAGCACCTAGAGTGGGCCGTAGCAGAGCGCATGCGAGGGACAACCATAAGGCCACGGGTCGAAGATCGCAAAGAGGCCCTCGCAGGTAAGGAGGAGACAAATGTGCAAAAAGACCTCAGGTAGGATGGGGCCACTCCAACAAGGCAGTTACGCATGAGGGAAAGGATTTTGAAGTTTACCCGCTGTTGGATAGGGAGCCAGTGAAGGGTATCCCGAATATAGCCTGAGATATGGGCAAACTTTGGAATGGCAGGTAAGGAGGAGACAAATGTGCAAAAAAGACCTCAGGTAGGATGGGGCCACTCCAACAAGGCAGTTACGCATGAGGGAAAGGATTTTGAAGTTTACCCGCTGTTGGATAGGGAGCCAGTGAAGGGTATCCCGAATATAGACTGAGATATGGGCAAACTTTGGAATGGCGCCTATAAGCCGAGCAGCTGCATTAAGAATAGACTGGAGTTTGTGAGAATTAGAGGCGGAGAGTCCAATGTATGCAGCTTTCCCAAAGTCGACCCGAGTGCATATCAAGGCGTGAAGTGAAAGAGAGCTGCGAATGGAACGTAGTTGGCGCAGATGGTAGAAACAAGATCTGGAAACCGAGTTGACCTGGTCAGTAAAAGAAAGGGAAGGATCCAAGACAATTCCCAGGTCACGAACAGAAGAGGAGAAGTGGATGTGGGGAAATCTGAGATGAAGGGAATCAGAATCAATCTTATTGAGCTGAAGACGGCCACCAAGCCATATGCATTGTGTCTTGTCAGGATTAGAGGAGAGCCATGCGTCTATGGCAGAGGAAGCCTCTAACAACCGCTCTACCATTTGAACAGCAGAAGATGCTGGGCCATGTAAAAGGGCCTGGGTATCGTCGGCAAATCGATGGGAAGAGACCCCAAACAGTTGGAAAATACCTCCAAGGTCTGAGGTATACAGAACAAATAGTAGAGGAGCAAGAACAGAGCCTTGAGGAAGACCATATAGGGGACAGTGACCCAAGGAGTGCGGTTTGAACCAAAGACCACGGATATAGTCCAATCAGTAAGAAAAGATCGGAACCAAAGGAGAGCCCTGTCCGTGATGCCAAAGAATTAGATAGCCGGCTAAGGAGGATAGAATGGTCTACTGTGTCGAATGCTGCGCTGATGGCATACAGGGCGAGCAAAGTAACGTGACCTTGGTCAAGGGCTTGGAAGACATCAGTAATAAGCAGTGCTTTTTTTCAGCCGGAATGGTCAGCTATCAAAAAATAATTTAGCTAATTTAAATTTTTCATTAAAATATTTGTAAATTATTTAGATATCTTTATTTAATCTAAGTGCTTTCAGTGTTTATTGATATTGATATGATGTGAAATAGAAATATTGCCATAAAACACGCCACTATAACTGTTCTGAATTTGTTGAGTTCCGGAACCTTTTTTCTAGAAAAAAGCACTGGTAATAAGCCTGAGCAGGAGAGTTTCAGTAGAGTGGAATTTTCTGAAACCGGATTGAAATGAAGGCATAAGGGAGTTGGAGTCGAGGTATATTGAACAAGTTGGAAAGCGATACATTTTATGCAGCAGATAAATGAATCCTAGCAATGCCTCTGAGTAGGTCTCTCGAAGAGACGCTATATAAATTCTCTCAGAACGAATGCCTTACGCCTACATTGCTTTATCGAGATTAGCTGTACAAGTAAATGCAGAAGAAAGTTGTTTCTTAGACACCTTTTTAAATCTTGCAAACGCCAAATAAGTTAAGGAACAGCAAGAAAAAGATTAATATATTGTCCCGATCTAATGCTGGCAACAAGCAATTAGCAGTCCCATAAGCTACCTATGAAATGGGTATGAAGTGTTAGCAACTTCATTTTTCTTAGAACGCGGCATACGACGGTGGGTGACCATTCCTCTTCCTCGCCGTCTCATCCTCCCACCGACAGTGTACAGTCAGTGTATTAATTACAGCTGTGTTTGGCTAGGGGGCGCAGGTGGAAATGAAATCTGGAACCAAATTTCTGCCCTGGCAGGGATTTGAACCCCAGACCTCTCGATAGACAGTCCAACACGCTTTCCAACCACTACACTTTCGAGCACTCCCTCTGATGGAAAAAATAAGAAAACTAGATCGTGAATATGAAGTGTTAGCGACTTCATAATTATTTCGTAGCCTCGGCATATGCGGTCGGGTAACCATTCCTCTCCCTCGCCTTCTCATCTTCCCACCAACAGTGTACAGTCAATGTACTCATTACAGCTGTGTTGGCTAGGAAGCGCAGGCGGAGCAGAAATCTGGACAGTCCACCACGCTCACCTCTAGAGTCTAGAGTCTAGACCATTGCGTATCCCAAGTCCCAACCAAAATAAGGTCGAATAAATTCGCTTGCAAAATATTAGATCGATATCCAAAAATTCTGAATCCTTTTAAACCAATCTTCTGTAAAATAAAACTAAATGCTAAAATGCGAAGAGCAAATTTCTACACAAGCAGCCTAACACCGCCACCTTTCTACAGCGTTGGATCATGGATGTTAGGCTAAAATGCAACAAAACACGAAGAAAAAAGTTTCTTACATCGATCCAAACATATTTGACGGAGGAAAGTCTCGTTTAAACCAACATGAATTAAGGTCGACTGAACTTTCGCTCTTAAATAAAGATTTTGTGCAGGTTTGCGCAATGATTATCAACGATAAAAGCAGCTATTTCTGGAATCCGAAATTATTACGTAATTGGGATTTCCCAAAAGTTTCACTCTCTGGATCCGCGAGTAATTTCCTTGTCTGCGTGCCCGTCTGTCTGTCTGTCTGACTGTCTGTCTGTCTGTCTGTCTATCTGTCTGTGAGCTTAACACTTGAGTCAGCATGAAACGCTAGCCTTGCGCAATTTATTACTTCTTATCAGATTTATAGCAAACAGAGCTAAATATACATTAGATTTTCTCGAAAATTGGAGAGGAGGCGTTGTACCAGGCGCGGTTTCCTGGCTAGGATGTTGTACAGCTAGGCCATAGTGTTGTTTAGTTTACTATTATCTAACTTTTCCGCTACTATTTGATAACTTTGTATAACTTTGTATGTACAGCGCCGTGCGTTAGCCAGCGTTTAACAAAGAACACACTTACTTACTTACTTACTTACTTCATATGAGCAGTCCCCTACATACCCTTTTAATGGTTGCGCAACGCCATATAAGTAAAAGTCCTAGAAAACAAATTTTAATAGGCCAAAAAATAATCTTTGTCGGTGGAAACCAATGAGATATAATTATAAGCGCTAGAGACCGTATGACGTTTAATCTCTTCAGAACTCAGTGAGGTCACATCGCTAACGACCTTGACCCCCCGGCTATACATTCTAAATATAGATATCGATGTTTACTTTGTGTAGCCTATCACAGCTGATGTTGCACTGTGAAATAAAGCTTGCATGACGTCAGCCAGCGCTCATTAACATAACTGGTGACGTGTCCACGCAATAAACGTCGATGATGACGTCGATTTCTCGATCCTGTGCATGTCATTCTAACGGAAACAGTTGCAAAAACGGCCTTGACTCTTGCGGTATACGTTTTGAATCGGCGGCTTCAAAAATAATGGCCGATCATCCCTCTAGTGATATATTAATATATTATACACCTCTATGGTGGAAACGGCCTATGTTGTCATAAGCTGCCGTTAAACTGTGAATCCAAATTTGGATGAAACACCTAATGTTGCATGCATAGATTGGATTATCTCGAAATTAGCAAAACATCTGGAAGTAGCAAATACAATTTTACACAAATCAAAAGGCTATAGGCTTATTGATTATAAAAAGACATTCTAACGGTTTACGTGATACCTGACAGTGACAGGTCAAGGAGACTATACATCAGATCCTACTTGAATACAAAAAACTTCTAATGATTAAAGCCCCCCCTTTATGGGGTAAATATATTTCAAGTATCCTATGCACTTCAAAACTAAATGCAGGCCTAGTCCCGGGCTATAGGCTAGTTAGTCTATTTACTAAAGGTCAAATTTTGTAAATAGATATTAATAGATATTAATGTAAATAGATATTTTCAATTTATTACTGAAGATGCATGGTTTTATATCTTAGTCTAAGCTGTAAATATTTCAAGTCCTTTACTTTCCCGTTGACTTTAAAGTATCAAGTGGGCATATCGCATTGCCATGATGCAATTATTACAATAACACATAAACTCCAGTTAAATGTAGGCTATACATTTCGGTCACTGAGGCCATTAATTTGGACAACCCAGCAGTGGCGTAACTAGGACTTTTCGTTTGGGGGCAAGGAAAGCCTTGAACATGGCGAATGCGGTGGCCCGAGCCTATAGTGAAGCCTGGTGGTTTGATTTATTGGGGGCGCTTCAGCTTCGTTTGGGGAGGGTTGCTTAAGCCCCAAAGCCCGCGTAACGCTAAGTTACGTCTCTGCAACCCAGCAACAGATTTTTATCTGATTAATGCAATTAGAGTACATTGCATATATCGAAACAATACTGTGCCAGACAAAGTAAAGACTCCGATGGTTTGGACATGTAGAGAGAATGCCAGGTGACCGATTACCACACAATGCATTGCATGGAAGACTCGAAGGGAAATTAAACAAAGGCAAAGCAAAAACAATACTGGATAAATGGATTTGACAAATGACCAAGGAAATGGAAATTATTTATTCGTACCCATCACCGCAAAATGGCAGCGTCAAACACTAATGATGATAATGATGATGACGATGACAGATACATGGCGATAGGCTTCTGACATGATTTGATGATGATGATGAAATGATGATGATGATGATGATACAGATAGGCTTCTGACAGTCTCAATATGATGTACAAAATTATGCACAGCCAAATCTTAAATAGGTCACTAACAAGGTATTTCACATATTTGACGATTTCACATGCACTGACTTTCTTCCTCCCTTTCCTCCAATTCGCTCCCTTCCTCCTTTCCTCCAATTCGCTCTTTCCTCTCTTTCCTCCAATTCGCTCTTCCTCCCTTTCCTCCAATTCGCTCTTCCTCCCTTTCCTCCAATTCGCTCTTCCTCCCTTTCCTCCAATTCGCTCCCTTTCCTCCAATTCGCTCTTCCTCCAATTCGCTCTTCCTCCCTTTCCTCCAATTCGCTCTTCTTCCTCCCTTTCCTCCAATTCGCTCTTCCTCCCTTTCCTCAATTCGCTCTTCCTCCCTTTCCTCCAATTCGCTCTTCTTTTCCTCCAATTCGCTCTTCTCCAAATTCGCTCCTCCCTTCCTCCCTTTCCTCCAATTCGCTCTTCCTCCCTTTCCTCCAATTCTCTCTTCCTTCCTCCTTTCCTCCAATTCGCTCTTCCTCCCCCTTTCCTCCAATTCGCTCTTCCTCCCTTTCTCAATTCGCTCTTCCTCCCTTTCCTCCATTTCGCTCTTCGCTCCCTTTCCTCAATTTCGCTCTTTCTCAATTCCTCCCTTTCCTCCAATTCGCTCTTCCTCCCTTTCCTCCAATTCGCTCTCTTCCTCCCTTTCCTCCAATTCGCTCTTCCCTTTCATCTTTCCCTCCATTTCTCTTCCTCCTTTCCCCCAATTCGCTCTCGTCCTCCCTTTTCCTCCATTTCGCTCTCTTCCCTCCCTTTCCTCCAATTCGCTCTCTTCCTCCCGCTTTCCTCCAATTCGCTCTTCCTCCCTTTCCTCCAATTCTCTCTTCCTCCCTTTCCTCCAATTCGCTCTCTTCCTCCCTTTCCTCCAATTCGCTCTTCCTCCCTTTCCTCCAATTCGCTCTCTTCCTCCCTTTCCTCCAATTCGCTCTCTTCCTCCCTTTCCTCCATTTCGCTCTCTTCCTCCCTTTCCTCCATTTCGCTCTCTTCCTCTCTTTCCTCCATTTCGCTCTCTCTTCCTCCCTTTCCTCCAATTCGCTCTCTTCCTCCCTTTCCTCCAATTTCTCTCTCTTCTCCCTTTCCTCCATTTCGCTCCCTTCCTCCATTTCCTCCAATTCGCTCCATTCCTCCCTTTCCTCCAATTCGCTCTCTTCCTCCCTTTCCTCCATTCTCTTCTCCTCCTCCCTTTCCTCCAATTCGCTCTCTTCCTCCCTTTCCTCCAATTCGCTCTTCCTCCCTTTCCTCCAATTCGCTCCCTTCCTCCCTTTCCTTCAATTCGCTCTCTTCCTCCCTTTCCTTCAATTCGCTCCCTTCCTCCCTTTCCTCCAATTCGCTCTTCCTCCCTTTCCTTCAATTCGCTCTCTTCCTCCCTTTCCTCCAATTCGCTCTCTTCCTCCCTTTCCTTCCAATTCGCTCTCTTCCTCCCTTTCCTCCAATTCGCTCTCTTCCTCCCTTTCCTTCAATTCGCTCTCTTCCTCCCTTTCCTTCAATTCGCTCTCTTCCTCCCTTTCCTTCCAATTCGCTCTCTTCCTCCCTTTCCTTCAATTCGCTCTCTTCCTCCCTTTCCTTCAATTCGCTCCTTCCTCCCTTTCCTCCAATTCGCTCTTTCCTCCCTTTCCTCCAATTCGCTCTCTTCCTCCCTTTCCTCCAATTCGCTCTCTCCAATTCGCTTTCCTCCCTTTCCTCCCAATTCGCTCTCCTTCCTCCCTTTCCTCCTTTCAATTCGCTCCCTTCCTCCCTTTCCTCCAATTCGCTCTTCCTCCCTTTCCTCCAATTCGCTCTCTTCCTCCCTTTCCTCCAATTCGCTCTCTTCCTCCCTTTCCTCCAATTTCGCTCTCTTCCTCCCTTTCCTCCATTTCGCTCCCTTCCTCCTTTTTCCTCAAATTCGCTCTTCCTCCTCCTCCATTTCGCTTCCTCTCTTCCTCCATTTCCTCCAATTCGCTCCATTCCTCCCTTTCCTCCAATTCGCTCTCTCCTCCCTTTCCTCCAATTCGCTCCCTTCCTCCCTTTCCTCCAATTCGCTCCGGTTCCTCCCTTTCCTCCAATTCGCTCTCCATTCCTCCTTTCCTCCAATTCGCTCCTTCCTCCCTTTCCTCCAATTCGCTCCCTTCCTCCCTTTCCTCCAATTCTCTTCTCCTTTCCTTCCTCTTTCCTCCAAATTCGCTCCATTCCTCCCTTTCCTTCAAATTCGCTCTCTTCCTCCCTTTCCTCCAATTCGCTCTCTTCCTCCCTTTCCTCCAATTCGCTCCCTTCCTCCCTTTCCTTCAATTCGCTCTCTTCCTCCCTTTCCTCCAATTCGCTCTCTCTTCCTCCCTTTCCTCCAATTCGCTCCCTTCCTCCCTTTCCTCCAATTCGCTCTCTTCCTCCCTTTCCTCCAATTCGCTCCATTCCTCCTTTCCTCCAATTCGCTCTTCCTCCCTTTCCTCCAATTCGCTCTCTTCCTCCCTTTCCTCCATTTCGCTCCCTTCCTCCCTTTCCTCCAATTCGCTCCCTTCCTCCCTTTCTCCTCCAATTCGCTCTCTTCCTCCCTTTCCTCCATTTCGCTCCCTTCCTCCCCTTTCCTCCAATTCGCTCCCTTCCTCCCTTTCCTCCAATTCGCTCTCTTCCTCCCTTTCCTCCAATTCGCTCTCCTTCCTCCCTTTCCTCCATTTCTGCTCTTCCTCCCTTTCCTCCAATTCGCTCTCTTCCTCCCTTTCCTCCATTTCGCTCTCTTCCTCCCTTTCCTCCATTTCGCTCTCTTCCTCCTTTTCCTCCAATTCGCTCCATTCCTCCCTTTCCTCCAATTCGCTCCATTCCTCCCTTTCCTTCAATTCGCTCTCTTCCTCCCTTTCCTCCAATTCGCTCCCTTCCTCTCTTTCCTCCAATTCGCTCCATTCCTCCCTTTCCTTCAATTCGCTCTCTTCCTCCCTTTCCTCCAATTCGCTCTCTTCCTCCCTTTCCTCCAATTCGCTCTCTTCCTCCCTTTCCTCCATTTCGCTCTCTTCCTCCCTTTCCTCCATTTCGCTCTCTTCCTCTCCTTCCTCCATTTCGCTCTCGTCCTCCCTTTCCTCCATTTCGCTCTCTTCCTCCCTTTCCTCCATTTCGCTTCCTCTTCCTCCCTTTCCTCCATTTCGCTTCTCTTCCTCCATTTCCTCCAATTCGCTCCCTTCCTCCCTTTCCCTCAATTCGCTCTCTTCCTCCCTTTCCTCCAATTCGCTCTCTTCCTCCCTTTCCTCCAATTCGCTCTCTTCCTCTCTTTCCTCCAATTCGCTCTCTTCCTCCCTTTCTTCCAATTCGCTCTCTTCCTCCCTTCCTCCAATTCGCTCTTCCTCCCTTTCCTCCAATTCGCTCTCTTCCTCCCTTTCCTCCAATTCGCTCTCTTCCTCCCTTTCCTCCAATTCGCTCTCTTCCTCCCTTCCTCCAATTCGCTCTTTCCTCCCTTTCCTCCAATTCGCTCTCTTCCTCCCTTTCCTCCAATTCGCTCTCTTCCTCCATTCCTCCAATTCGCTCTTCCTCCCTTTCCTCCAAATCGCTCTTCCTCCCTTTCCTCCAATTCACCTTACTTGACCTTTAATCAGAATGCTTTTTATTAAGCACATACACTATACAGGGTGGCTCAAAATAAAATGTCCCACCGGATAAAATGCAATTTCTCCGCAACCAATTGAGATTTTTATACCAAGCTTTCACCATTTACAGAGGAATGATTTTACAACAATCCATGAACATTTTACTAAATAATTTCCATAACTTCAAAAGTTACAGCTGTTTTAATATTAAATTCAATTTTTTCAAATTTCCGCAGATGAACGGTCCAATAATGGTTATTTCTTTAAGATTTTTTCACAGAGAAATTGTTTTGTAACACCCAAATAATCATGACGTCATATGACTTCATTACAAGTTGTAAAGAAAGAATTTATGAAGCAAACAGTTAATAATTGCAGATATTTTAAAATAATATTAAGCGCTCAATTTGTTAATCTTTTACTGACGGTGCGCCTGCTCACACGGCAAGGTTGGCTCAAGGCTTCATTGCCACCAACTGCAGTGAATTCATTGGCAAAGATGAATGGCCACCAAACTCTCCAGACCTTAGCCCTCTTGATTATCACGTCTGGGGAGCTATGCTTGAACGTTACAAGACATTTCATCCGAAGCCGAAGAACATTGACGAGCTGAAAAGTCTTGCAGCTAATATGGAATCAGCTGCCGCAGGACTCAATCAACAAGGCCATACTGAGCTTCACAAAAAGACTTCGAGCTTGTGTGAGAGCTAGGGGTGGACACTTCGAACATGCCTTGAGATAAACTGCTCAACAGATTCTGATTTCGTAATGAAAGACGATTTTATTTTACATTGAAAATTGTAAATAACTGTCAATTTTTCTTCGGAAATGTGAAAAATAAAATTTAATATTAAAACAGCTGTAACTTTTGAAGTTATGGAAATTATTTAGTAAAACTTTCATGGATTGTTGAAAAATCATTCCTCTGTAAATAGTGAAAGTTTGGTATAAAAATCTCAATTGGTTGCGGAGAAATTGCATTTTATCCGGTGGGACATTTTATTTTGAGCCACCCTGTATATAATCTTTATTTATCACTCTCATAGGATATATTCCGTTTGGTGGGAATTATTCTATCTATCTTACGTACTGATATTATGGCAGGAGTCATAAAAGCAAACGATGGTTAAACAAAGTTTGAAATTACTCTCATGAGACAAAACAATTGAGAAACTGTAATAATAATTTATTATTAGAGCAATCATTTAAAGTTGGGTTAAATTGTCATTGAAAAGCTTTAAATTATGCCACTCTTCTGAAACAAAGCGATGGAGACATTTTAATGATGGCATAAACGAACAATAAACACAGTTTTAAATTATTCTCCGTAGACAAAAACAATTGAGAAATTGTGATATCGCGTTAGTCACAAAAGTAAACGAACACTAAACAAAGCTTTAAATTACTCTCCTGAGACAAAGCGATTGAGAAATTGTAATACTATTATGGAATTAGTCACAGAAGGTAAACGAACACTAAAAGGCAATAAGTTATTCTCATGAAACTATAGCCTTTCAGTCGGTTCAGATTCTCAATGCTTTAACAACATCGTCGCTTTCCATTTCGAGTTGAGCTGGACTAACGGATCCTTCCAATCGAAGTCCATTGAACTCAAACATAACAGAATCCGGTGACAATCCGGTTTCTTCGAAGTACGCGTCAAACATTCCATGGAGAGGTTCCGACCTGTTTACCGAGTAACTTCGAACATTTCCATCCGATTCGCTAACGATTATCCACATCAGTTCCTCGTTTAACGGACTCTGTGTTTCGTTCACGATAAAATTCGCCATATCTTCCGCCACGTCATCGGCATTTTCCACTCTCACCTCCGCTCCATCTCGTCTCGTATCCGCCACGTTATCGGAATTTTCCACTCTCACCTCCGCTCCATCTCGTCGCGTATCCGCCACGTCATCGGCATTTTCCACTCTCACCTCCGTTCCATCTCGTCGCGTATCCGCCACGTCATCGGAATTTTCCACTCTCACCTCCGCTCCATCTCGTCGCGTATCCGCCACGTCATCAGAATTTTTCACTTCACCTTCCGCGTCATCTCGTGGCGTCTGCTCTGCCGTTGCGTTTCCATTCCCAGCGGCCATATCTGCGACTACCCCCGCACCGTCCCCAACGGCTGCCCCAACCCCTGCTCCTGCTACCCCAACAGCAGCCAGGCCAGCAGCGGCCAGCGGCGCCCATCCAGCGGCCCCTATAGACGACAACACGGCGACTAAACTTCCGGCTGCGATTCCTCCAGCGCCGAAACCAATCCCTGCGACGACGAGGGGCGCTGCGACAACAGCCGCTGTTGCACCAAGTGCTGTTCCAACCGCTACTCCGATGAAACCTCCTCGTCTGAACCTGAAACGATATAATACAAAACCGTGATTTTCATTAGCAAGAATGACAGATCCCATTCAATTTATGCTGTCATGCTACTGACTAGTACTGAGCTGCAGTTTGAAGCACTCACCGCTAACCGTTGCACACATAATTTATCCGCCACTCGATTTGTGCACCGCACAGAGCAAATTATTTCAGTTTCCAACACTCAAGTTTAGTTTTAGTTCTAGTTTTGTACTTTTCAGTTTAGTTTCAGTTACAGTTTTCAGAACTTTTCAGTTTCAGTTTTAGTTTCAGTTAACTGAATAAAACTTTTCAGTTTATGATAAAGTTACTTTTAGTTTTAGAGTTTTAGTTAACTTAAATAACACTGATGGTCACCCACCATCGTACGCCGAGGCTAAGAAAAATGAAGTCGCTAACACTTCATTCCCATGTCGTAGGTAGCTTCTGGGACTGCAAATTGGACCAAAGGGAACAGTGTTATTTAAATAACACTGTTCCTTAGACACCTTTTAAAATCTTGCACTAACCAATTAAGTTAGGAAACAGCTAAGAAAAATAAGTAGAGAGCTGTAATATGCCAAAAAATAATCTTTGTCGGCGGAAACGCCCTATGTTGTCATAAGCTGCCGTTAAACTGTTGATCCTAATTGATTAATGTTCTCCCGTTCCAATGCTGGTGACAAGCAATGGGAATGTCATTCTTGCTAATGACATTCCGGTTTTCATTTATAAAAATGATATTTAGTTGGTTCTGTTGAATATTTACAAAACTAAATTAAAATTGAAAAGTTCTGAAAACTGAAACTAAAACTAAAACTGAAAAGAGTTGAAAAACTATAACTAAAACTAAACTGGAATGTTAAAACAAAGCTAAAACTGAAACTGATGCTGAAAATTAAACTGAAACTTAAATAACACTGGTGACCATTCCTCTCCCTCACCGTCTCAGCCTCCCACCGACAGTGTACAGTCAGAGTATTAATTACAGCTGCGTTTCGCTAGGGGGCGCAGGTGGAAATGAAATCTGGAACCAAATGTCTGCCTGCAGTGTGATTCTCGTTAACGATAACGATAACGAAAATGTTCGTTAACGAAAATAAAATGATTTCGTTAACGATAACTATAACTATAACTAAAAAATATCATTAACTATAACTATAACTATAACGAAAATAACAATAACGAAAATTCATCTTTATTTTCGTTAATAAAAAATAAAAATATGAAGTGCAATATGGATGATTCGACATAAATGAGAATGAAAAATGCGATATTTTTATTATTCAATATGTCAGTTACTTTGGAAAGTCGTGTATTCATGAAGCTGAATGCACTCATGCTTCAAAGGCTTTCAAAGCTCTGAGCAAATTGTGAAACAGCGTGTTATTACGCGCATTTATACTATAGACTTAATTATTGTAACTAAGTAGTAACTAATATTAACTAAAATAAAAATCCAGTAACTATAACTATAACTATAACTAAAAAATAATACTAACTATAACTATAACTATAACTAAAAAAAAAAACCACTAACTATAACTGTAACTATAACTAAAATAAAATCTGTAAGGAGAATCACACTGCTGCCCTGGTAGGGATTTGAACCCCAGACCTCTCGATAGACAGTCCAGCACGTTTTCCAACCACTAAACTATCGTTAATAAAAAAATAAAAATATGAAGTGCAATATGGATGATTCGACATAAATGAGAATGAAAAATGCGATATTTTTATTATTCAATATGTCAGTTACTTTGGAAAGTCGTGTATTCATGAAGCTGAATGCACTCTGTTGGAAAAAAATCAGAAAACTGGATCGTGAGTATGAAGTGTTAGCGACTTCATATTTCGTAGCCTCGGCAAATGCGGTCGGGTGACCATTCCTCTCACTCGCCTTCTCATCTTCCCACCGACACTGTACGGTCAGTGTACTCATTAAAGCTGTGTTGTCTAGAGGGCGCAGGTGGAGCAGAAATCTGAAAGTCCACCACGCCCACCTCTAGACCATTGCGTATCCCAACCACAATAAGGTCGAATAAATTCGCTTGCAAAATATTAGATTGATATCCAAAAATTCTGAATCCTTTTAAACCAATCTTCTGTAAAATAAAACTAAATGCTAAAATGTGAAGAGCAAATTTCTACACAAGCAGCCTAACACCGCCACCTTTCTACAGCATTGGATGTTAGGCTAATAATATGCAACAAAATACGAAGAAAAATGTTTCTTACCTCGATCCAAACATATTTGACGGAGGAAAGTCTCGTTTAAACCAAAATGAATTTAGGTCGACTGAACTTTCGCTCTTAAATAAAGATTTTGTGCAGATTTGCGCAATGATTATCAGCGATAAAAGCAGCTATTTCTGGAATCCGAAATTATTACATCATTGGGATTTCCCAAAAATGGTTGGGATTTCACTCTCTGGAGTCTGGATCAACGAGTAATTTCCTTGTCTGCGTGTCCGTCTGTCTGTCTGTCTGTCTGTCTGCTTGTCCGTCTGTGTGTCTGTCTGTCTGTCTGCCTGTCTGTTTGTGAGCTTAACACTTGAGTCAACATGAAACGCTAGCCTTGCGCAATTTATTTCTTCTTATCAGATTGATAGCAAACAGAGCTAACAGAGCTAAATATACATTAGATTTTCTCGAAAATTGGAGAGGAGGCGTTGCACCAGGCGCGGTTTCCTGGCTAGGATGTTGTACAGCTAGGCCATAGTGTTGTTTAGTTTACTATTATCTAACTTTTCCGCTACTATTTGATAACGTTGTATAACTTTGTATATACAGCGCCGTGCGTTTGCCAGCGTTTAATAAAGAACACACTTACTTACTTACTTACTTACTTCATCTGAGCAGTCCCTATATACATACCCTTTTAATGGTTGCGCAACGCCATATAAGTAAAAATCATAGAAAACAAATTTTAATAGGCCAAAAAATGATCTTTGTCGGCGGAAACGGCCTATGTTGTCATAAGCTGCCGTTAAACTGTGGATAAAAATTTGGATGAAACAGCCACTGTTGCATGCATAAATTGGATTATCTCGAAATTAGCAAAACATCGGGGGGCCGATAGCGCATTGGATAACACACTGGCGTAGAGAGCGAGAGGTACCGAGTTCGAGACCCGTAGGGCGGATATGCTTTGTAGGCTGCTATTAGCGCCGTGTATTGCAGGCTGTCTGTTCTGTTAGTAGTTAAGATTGTTTCAATTGCATAACATGTAAATGTACAGCGCAGTGCGTTTGTCAGACGCTTGATTAAAGAAAAGATTATTATTATTATTATTATTATTATTATTATTATTATTATTATTATTATTATTATTATTATTATTATTATTATTATTATTATTATCTGGAGGTAGCAAATACAAATCAAAAGACTAAGCTTATTGATTATAAAAAGACATTCTAACGGTTACGGTTTACGTGTTTCCTGACAGGTCAAGGAGACAGGTCACATCCTACTTGAATACAAAAAAGAAGATATTTCAAAGTTATTAAGAAATAAATTGAGTTATATACAGATGAAATTTCTATTAGTTGAAACCCTTTTGATGGTAAATATATTTCAACTATCCTATGCACTTTAAACGAAATGTAGTTCCAGGCTATAGGCTATAGCCTAGTTAGTTTATTTACTAAAGGTCAAATTTTGTAAATAGATATTTTCAATTTATTATTGAAAATGGTTTTATATATTAGTCTAATGTGTAAATATTTCAAGTCCTTTACTTTCCCGTTGACTATAAAGTATCAAGTTAGCCTATCGCATTGCCATGATGCAATTATTACAATAACACATGAACACCAGTTACCATCAACAGATTTTTATCTAGTTAATGTACTATAGTATAATATTGCATAGTATCGAAACAACACTGCCAGACAAAGTAAAGACTCCGATGGTTTGGACATGTAGAGAGAATGCAAGGTGACCGATTACCAAAGAATGCATTACATGCAAGATTCGAAAACAAACAAAGGCAGAGCAAAACAATACTGGATAAATGGATTAGACAAATGACCAAGGAAATTGACATTATTTATTCGTACCCATCACCGCAAAATGGCAGCGTCAAACACTAATGATGATGATGATGATGATACAGAAACATGGAGATAAAGATAGGCTTCTGACAGTTTCAATATGATGTACAAACAAAATAATATGCAACAGAATATGCAAAATTACAGCCGATCTTAAATAGGTCACTAACAAGCTATTTCACATATTTGACGATTTCACATGCACTGACTTTCTCTTCCTCCCCCTATCCTCCAATTCGCTCTTCCTCCCTTTCCTCCAATTTGCTCCCTTCCTCCCTTTCCTCCACTTCGCTCTTCCTCCCTTTCCTCCAATTTGCTCCCTTCCTCCCTTTCCTCCAATTGCTCCTCCTCCCTTTCCTCCAATTCGCTCCCTTCCTCCCTTTCCTCCAATTCGCTCTTCCTCCCTTTCCTCCAATTTGCTCCCTTCCTCCCTTTCCTCCAATTCGCTCTCTTCCTCCCTTTCCTCCAATTCGCTCCCTTCCTCCCTTTCCTCCACCTCGCTCTTCCTCCCTTTCCTCCAATTTGCTCCCTTCCTCCCTTTCCTCCAATTCGCTCTCTTCCTCCATTTCCTCCAATTCGCTCTTCCTCCCTTTCCTCCAATTTCCTCCCTTCCTCCCTTTCCTCCACTTTGCTCCCTTCCTCCCTTTCCTCCAATTCGCTCTTCCTCCCTTTCCTCCAATTTGCTCCCTTCCTCCCTTTCCTCCAATTCGCTCTTCCTCCCTTTCCTCCAATTCGCTCCCTTCCTCCCTTTCCTTCAATTCGCTCTTCCTCCCTTTCCTCCAATTTGCTCCCTTCCTCCCTTTCCTCCAAATTCGCTCTTCCTCTCTTTCCTCCAATTCGCTCTTCCTCCCTTTCCTCCAATTCGCTCTTCCTCCCTTTCCTCCAATTTGCTCTTCCTCCCTTTCCTCCAATTCGCTCTCTTCCTTTCTTTTCTCCAATTTGCTCCCTTCCTCCCCTTCCATTTCGCTCTCTTCCTCCCCTTCCCTCCATTTCGCTCTCTTCCTCCCTTCCCTCCATTTCGCTCTCTTCCTCCCTTCCCTCCATTTCGCTCCCTTCCTCCCTTTCCTCCATTTCGCTCTCTTCCTCCCTTCCCTCCATTTCGCTCCCTTCCTCCCTTTCCTCAATTCGCTCTTCCTCCCTTTCCTCCATTTTGCTCCCTTCCTCCCTTTCCTCTAATTCGCTCTTCCTCCCTTTCCTCCAATTTGCTCCTTCCTCCCTTTCCTCCAATTCGCTCTTCCTCCCTTTCCTCCAATTCGCTCCCTTCCTCCCTTTCCTCCACCTGCTCTTCCTCCTCCCTTCCTCCAATTTGCTCTTCCTCCCTTTCCTCCAATTCGCTCCCTTCCTCCCTTTCCTCCAATTCGCTCTTTTTTTTTCTTTCCTCCAATTTGCTCCCTTCCTCCCTCCATTTCGCTCTCTTCCTCCCTGCCCTCCATTTCGCTCTCTTCCTCCCTTTCCGTCCATTTTCGCTCCCTTCCTCCCTTTCCTCCAATTCGCTCTTCCTCCCTTTCCTCCAATTTGCTCCCTTCCTCCCTTTCCTCCAATTCGCTATCTTCCTCCCTTTCCTCCAATTCGCTCTCTTCCTCCCCCTTTTCTCCAATTCGCTCTCTTCCTCCCTTTTCTCCAATTCCGCTCTCTTCCTCCCTTTTCTCCATTTCGCTCCCTTCCTCCCTTCCCTCCATTTCTGCTCTCTTCCTCCCTTCCCTCCATTTCGCTCTCCTCTCTCCCTTCCTCCATTTCGCTCTCTTCCTCCCTTCCCTCCATTTCGCTCTCTTCTTCCCTTCCCTCCATTTCGATCTCTTCCTCCCTCCCTTCCCTCCATTTCGCTCTTTTCCTCCCATCCCTCCATTTCGCTCTCTTCCTCCCTTTCCTCCACCTGCTCTCTTCCTCCCTTTTCTCCAATTCGCTCTCTTCCTCCCTTTTCTCCAATTCGCTCTCTTCCTCCCTTTTCTCCATTTCTCCTCTTTCCTCCCTTCCCTCCATTTCGCTCTCTTCCTCCCTTCCCCTCCATTTCGCTCTCTTCCTCCCTTCCCTCCATTTTGCTCTTCCTCCCTTCCCTCCATTTCGCTCTTCACTTCCTCCTTCTTCCCTCCATTTCTGCTCTCTCTTCCTCCTTCCCTCCATTTCTCTCTCTTCCTCCCTTCCCTCCATTTCTCCTCTCTTCCTCCCATCCCTCCATTTCGCTCTCATCCTCCCTTTTCCTCCAATTCGCTCTCTTCCTCCCTTTTCTCCAATTCGCTCTCTTCCTCCCTTTTCTCCAATTCACTCTCTTCCTCCCTTCCCTCCATTTCTCTCTCTTCTTCCCTTCCCTCCATTTCGCTCTCTTCCTCCCTTCCCTCCATTTCGCTCTCTTCCTCCCTTCCCTCCATTTCTGCTCTCTTCCTCCCATCCCTCCATTTCGCTCTCATCCTCCCTTTCCTCCAATTCGCTCTCTTCCTCCTTTTCCTCCATTTCGCTCTCTTCCTCCCTACCCGTTTACATTGTGTGGACCATATGACATTTAGGTTACGATGATTAAACTAGTGTCGGTGTGTGATCGAAATTTCAGAAGTGCCACGAAATTTGCAGAGTCTTCACTATGTTAGCGAAGGGAAATGTTTTGCCTTCCTCACAATAACAAAGTCTGCACAATTGAAATTCTACGAATAATTGTAAGCTAGAATGTGAATGACGGTTTGTACTTTTGTGAGCTGTTCAAATCTTTACGCTTTGAAAGGTAAAAGTAAGTAAGTAAGTATATTCTTTAATGAAACCGATTGCATATCCGCACTCTGGTGAACATTCTAACAATAAACGTCTTTCGCTGTAAATTATCTGCAAGAGGTACACAATGGTCGTGCGATCGCGGTCGCAGGGTATATTGTTGGGGCATTTTTAGGTAATTAGCGTCACCCTCCTTCTGTATGCATTATTTGGACTGGCAGCACTCAAGTATGCATCAGCAGTGGAGGGGTTCCTTAGCGTTTCTGTAAACAAATACTGTTCTTTATAGTTGATTTGACGATTTCTGTAAGGCTGTAGTTATATTTTTACTGGGCGGAAATTATTAATTTAACGCGTTTAAAGACATCTCATACATGTAGCATCGGGGGTAAGCGTTTTAAAGGTGTCTAAACAGAACATTTATTTAATTCAGTATTTAAAGTAAGTAAGTAAGTAAGTATATTCTTTATTTATCCAACTGCATAACCGCACTTTGGTTTACATGAAATTACACATTATAAAGCATTCTTGTTAAAAAACGTTTTTCTCATTAAGTTGTCAGCCTGTGGGACAATTCGGTCATGTGGTCTGGGACGCAGGGAATAGGGGAGTGTCTTTACAGGAGGGAGGAGCGGGTTCAGGCATTTTTTGTTGAGTATTTAGCGACATTTTTTTCAGTATTTAACGACATTTTTTATTCAGTTTTTATTGAACGAAATGTGTTTTATTCAGTATTTAACGACATTTTCACAGCCTGCATGCCACAATTATCTTTCGTTAACCTGGATATTCTGGGCTTATATGGGTCCTCTATTCCCATATTGAACTTGTATAAGGGCCATTATAATGGGTTTGAACTCATTTATGGGCCTAAAAGAGTTGTGGCTACTAGGGCCGTTGGCGTCGACCATATCATCTTCTGAGTTCTGACATACTACGGATGGGTTGAAGCCATTGACCGATATTTTAACGACATTTTATGACAACAAAGACCGTTGAACTCGAAATTATTTCGGTCGTGGATGCAGTAACGCTCGACGTGAGCCTAATAATACCTTGGACTAGAATCACGCCCGCTATACGCTGTTGGTCAATGCATGTCACATGATTTTGTGCACGTGAAAATGAAAGGAGCCAACCAATAAACTCTCCCGAATGCGGTGGAAGGTTGTTCACCATGTTTTCTAAAGACTACACTAACCCTGTCCCTAACTGACCCTCACGACGCCTAACCTGACCCTAACCGACCTTCACGACGCATAACCTGACTCTAACCGACCTTCACGACGCCTAACCTGACCCTAACTTACCATCTCGACGCATAGTCTGACCCTAACCGACCCTCAAGATATCCGCCATTACAAATTCCAAGGGAAGTAAGCAAGTTCACGTGACATGCTCTAGTCAATAACGCGACGGGCATGAATGTAGTGTGGGGTTCCTTTACGCCCGGGGCGTGAACGGATCCACTACGAATTATTTTAGCTGAATACAGTTCATTATAACCAACTACTCTCGTTGCCATAAGCTATAAATTTTTTGAAATGCTAATACAGAAACGCGCCTCTGATTTTACTTAAAGGGCAAATGCTCGACTTAAAAGAGGTGTGTAATTAGTCTGAAAACTCCTCACCATTCCTAAATTGAACAACACTATGATCATCTGCATAAATCAGTTTTTCTGACGTTAAGCATTTCTAAATATTGTCGAACCAGATTCATTCTTAAAATGACTTACGGTAAACGTATAGACATAATTACTAGGCCGTTTCCCATTGCACTTGATAGAATTTTAATTTAAACAAGACTGTAATCGTTTTCGGAAGTTGGGAATAGGCGCGTTTGGTTACAGTCATCAACATATGTAAGTATGATATCTTTGCATGGACTACTATTTTGTAATGTAAATTGAGTTAAGGTATGCGTCTGCTTGCCTGTTTATGTGCATGTAGGCTATGTAGGCCTGTGTATGTATGCACGTATGTATGTAGGCTACATATGTATGTGTATGCATGTATTTATCTATGTATGCATGCGTGCATGTGCGCATGTATGATATCGTTGTATTTTATTTTAGTCTGTCTGTCTGTGAGCTTAACACCTGTTACAATAACACTATAGGCCTATAACCTTGCGCGATATGTTTTCTTATCAGATTTTTAGCAAACAAAGTAAGGGTGACGCAAGACTTTCAAGAAAAGTGGAGGGGAACGTGTTTCAGAAGAACAGTCTCTTACACACCCCTTTTAAGGTTTGCATTTCCTTATAAGTACAGTACAATACACAGTATGTAACATTGTAATAACAATCTTTTGCCTTAATTCTAGTTACATGTATGCGAGTTGGTTGATGAGGCGTATAATTAGTAGCTTCTTTTCAACTGTGAAATTTTAAGTATGTTTTATTATATTATATAAGTAATAAAAATCTGATGTAAGTAAATTACATATATGGCATATTGTTCATTAAGTATCTATAACACTTTGTTGTAAGTATCACATGTTTAGTTTGGTTGCTGTATTGGAGTAAATATTACATTGCATCATTATGCAGTACTACATATGCAGTATAAAGGAAAATGTAGTTGTTGTGTCTCAATGAACATGTTGAAAACAAACTTTAAGCAATTGTAATACGTATGTGCCAAATATTTTTTTTTTACTTAATGAAACTTACGTTTGAGTGTATTGGATGCTTGAACAGTCTACGGGTAAAAGGCCGACTTTGTGAATTACCTATATCATTTAGTGTTTGTGCTGTTTTTTTCAAATTTTTATTCAAAAAAGTATAATGGTAAACAGTGAATGTTGTCACTAGATGACGTTAAACTGAAAATTAATAAATAATCACTTAAAAGAGTACAAGTAGAATTAGTATCTAACGTCATGATATTATTATAATTAAATTTGTATCGAATCGTTTAACCACAGTGTGTGTATCACAGAAAGTAGGCCTAACCGATGTATTACTTTATGTCGTTTAACATTGAATTTTGTGACATTGTAAGGATTTATTTTGACACCTTTAAATGGTGTCGTTTGGACGTTAAATTTCTCGTTTTCATTGTATGGTATACATTGTGAATTGTCGTCAACGGCCTTTGATGTCATAAGGCGACGTTAAACCTTTGATTAATAAATAATATGTAACATTGTGAGTTGGCAATCGACAAAAACGACATTGAGAAATAATAATAATAATAATAATAATAATATTAATACTTATATTGATGCTTTCTTTGTCATGTTGCTGTTGCATGGTTATTGAATCAGTCTGTAGGCTACTATTATTGATAGACTATGAATATTCAACATTGTTTGCAAATACCATATTGATAGTTTGATGTTAAGTTAGGGAGATAGATCTGAATCACGTGATACTCTGGAAACAGTCATTGTAAATAAGATTAAGGAGAAAACAGTCCTAAAAATGAGCATAAGATGGCCACCAAGGAAATGAATGGATGGATATATATATATAAATATATAATCATGCATATTATATATATATATATATATATATATATATATATATTCACGTATATATGCATGATTATATATATATATTATATATATATATATATATATATGCACAATAAAGTTATTGATTGATTGATATATATATATATATAATATCATGCATATATATATGTCTTTCTCTTATTGTGCATAATTATAATGACTCTTTCTTTTCCAATACTTCCCATCACTTCTCCGTTTGTTTTATGTCCTGTCTAGCTGATTTTCTCCATTCTTCACCACGTCCACATTTCGAAAGACTCCAGCCTTTTTATATCCTCTTTTCTCATTGTCCATGTCTCTGATTCGTACAACACAATACTAGATAGGGGTCTTCATCAGTCATTAATTGAAATTCCTGTTCAGTTATAGCTTAAATAATATCCTTTTGAAAGGTGTCTAAAATATTCAGTTGTTAGCGACATCTGGCGGCTGCAAGAGCAGTTAACTCGACCTTACCAACTTATGACATATTAAATAATTATATCTGCGGGTGGCTCGGTCGCAATATAAACGTGGAGTACAATGCAATACAATACAATACAAACACACAACCTGACGGCTGGCGCCTCCGGGCTGCTCATTGTCCTACATGAGGGCTGGGCGCCTGTTGATGGCTGCCGCTACTGGTTGAGCGTTCTAGAAGTAGCTTGCTATCAACAACGCTATATAAATCGTCGTAAATACATACATACATACATATACAAACAATAATTTCCAATCTTTAGGAATTAAACTTTATTTAGAAACTTCAGTTGCTTAGAACTAAAAACGAACAATTGTTGGCTTCGGTTTTATGAAAAACCACGAATATTCAGTGGCAAAGATCACACAAATTCAGATCTGCGACAGAGTTTGATAACGTCATAAATCTGCTACAGGCAAAGGTAGATAATTGACTAATAATAATAAACAGTAATTTTCTCAATAATAATGTTAACAAATATTATCAAGAATAATTATTATTGTTACTATAATGTAATTCATCATAATTATTAATAACAGTCTTTTAAATGGGCGCTTTATAAAAAAAACCTTACAAGTACAAAAATTGATATATTATGATTAAATTACATTTCAAATCGGTTGAAAACATTCAGATCTGAAATTTCTGTCAAAAACCATAGTCAAGAGAATCAGAAACCATAGAATGAGTAAACAATGTCATAATAATTATAAGAAAGCTTTTTCTTAAACACCTTTAACAGCCTTACACTTGTCTTATAAATAAAAGTGGAAGAGCAGTCCTTCAACACAGTTATTTTCTCAATAATAAAAATGTTAATAATAATAATAAGAATAATAATAATATTATTACTATAATGTAAATTATAATATTAATAATAAGAGTCTATTAAATGGGCGCTATATAAAAAAGCCCTTACAAGTACAAAAATTATAATATTATGATCAAATTACATTTGAAATCGATTGAAAATATTCAGACCACAGAATCAGATCTCAAATCGCTGTCAAAAACCATAGTCAAGGCAATCAGATAATCCAGAATGAGTAAACATAGAAAAGTTTGTCCTTAAACACCTTTAACAGCCTTACACATGTATTATAAATACAAGTGGATGATCAGTCCTTCAACACCTCTTTTAAGGATTTTATTTGCCTTATATTTAATACATGTGTAGCCGTTCGTTAAATAGTTGTCTTTCTACTTGCAATCTTTCAACATGGCAGTCAAGGAAATCCAAAAACTCAAATCTCTTTAAACAGTTAATTCTAGGGAACTCATAATTCTAGAATTCGGCCGTAAGCTGTCTCCCGGTGCTTGACTGCAATTTTCCTTTGGTTCGAGAGAATACGACGATTGCAAGAATGATCGTAGCAATCCCATTCACGATCAAAATGATCAGAGCCACGATCATCAGCCCAAATGACCATCCGAACGGCATCATGGCGGTTGAACCACGAAACTTCGCTCCAAAGATAATGACCGCTATCAGCTCGATAATACCTACAAAAAATCAATCCATTCTATATTGGTATTGGACAACGATTAGAGCAATCTCATTAGACACCTTTAAAATGTTGTTAGATGATAATATATAAACTTGGACACAGCGTCAATTATTTAACTATGATATGAATTTTGAAATGTGAAGGTAAAGCCTACATGTAATATGGTAACAAGGTAAAAAGTTACAGTAAAATATATCGAGGTAGAGATAAACCACCCATGCAGTCGATCATCCATTCATTCATTCTGAAAATATATAGCGCCTCTTCAAGAGACCTACATCCGCCTAGTCACAACCGTTATCCATCCATTCATTCATCTACCCATCCAATCAATCAATCAAATCAATCAATCAATCAATCAATCAATCAATCAATCAATCAATCAATCAATCAATCAAATCAATCACAAACAAACTTTATTGTAACCATCAATCAAGTTATTTTACAGAAGTAGGTTCATTTTATCAAGATGGTAACAAGGAAGGCCCTTAAGGGATGAAGATCCCGCTAACAGGGACACCTATTTGCTAAACCTAGGCTTAACAAAGTGGCAGGACGGTTAACAGCTTGAGTTACAAAGTTCATCCATTTACTCACCCATCCATTGGTACACTCACCCATCTATTCTGCGATTTACCCAAGCAATCTATCCACTAACCAACCCATCAACATATATCCATCCATGTACTCATTAAACTACCCATCCATCTATCCATCCACTCACCCATCCATCCGTCCAC
The DNA here is from genome assembly GCA_020284085.1 of Aporrectodea caliginosa. Taxonomy (NCBI): domain Eukaryota; kingdom Metazoa; phylum Annelida; class Clitellata; order Crassiclitellata; family Lumbricidae; genus Aporrectodea; species Aporrectodea caliginosa. The sequence continues at coordinate 467,944 of JACEVL010000912.1, read as the reverse complement.
AATTCCATCTACCCATCCCTCCAATCATCCGTCTATTCATCCACCCACTCGCCCAACAAACCATACTCGTTTTCCTTATCTTTCCTTCCCATGCTTCCTCCCTCTGCCTCCCTCACTCCGTAACTAGCCCACACCAAAACCTTAGGATGATGATGATGATAATAATAATAATGACAATGATGACGACAACAACAATAATAATAATACTAAGCACAACAACAACAACAAACAACACCACCAACAACATGAATAATAAATAACTCTCTCACGCGAGACCTCTCCGAATCTTTTTATCGACAGACAGTTAGAGACAGACAGACGGGAGCGACAGACTCTGAGACAGAGACAGACAGACAGAAGGACGCTGACAGACAGACAGAAATTCTATAGATAGATAGATAGATAGATAGATAGATAGATAGACAGATAGATAGATAGATAGATAGATAGATAGATAGATAGATAGATAGATAGATAGTAGATAGATAGATAGATAGATAGATAGATAGATAGATAGATAGATAGATAGATAGATAGATAGATAGATAGATAGATAGATAGATAGATAGAATAACACTGAAACTAGTATGATCCTGCAATGCTAACAATATTACAGTAAATTCGAATAAAAAACTATTTAAAACACAAACAAATAACAGCAAGCAATTACAGTAATAAAGGTGTCTAGTATAGAGTCGAGAAACACAAAATCTAAGACAATCACAAGCGTCCAGAAACAGCCATCTCTCGACAAGTGGAGAAACTAAATATCCCTCCATGAGAAAAAAAATATGCCACCCTTAACAGGTAGGCGTTCACCCACATATATGCTTGATGTCTTGCATTGGCTTCCTATCACTGCGCGCTTCTATTATAAGATCCTCTTTCTAGTCTCAAAGGCGCAGCTGAGCAGTGCCCCAAAGTATCTTTCTGACTATATGCGAAAGCCGTTATCTGCTACCTCATCTCGTTCCTTGCACTCTGCTGATTGGCTAGATTTTTTTGTTCCTAGGACTAGGATTGCCTTGGCTCAACGCCGGGCATTTGCTGTGGTTGGTCCCTCTACTTGGAATGACCTTCCCCCTCCCTCATTAAGGGCTAAACTAATGACTAGTTTTTCCTCTTTGGTCTCTCGTTCTTTAAAGACGTTTCTTTTCCCCCGGGGTTTTCGTGCTGAGAGCGCTTCAGAATAGTTATTCTGAGAGAGGCGCTATATAAATCTTTAGATACAATACAATACAACACTGAACGAATTTTCTTACCTGCGACCACTTGTGCCCCTCCAGCTACGAAACCAACAAAGCGAGAAAGCTGGAATCCGGCCAAAAAGATGAGAAACGCGGCGAGCGCAATCAAACAGAAACAGGCGGCGATCGTTGTAATTGCCATGCAAGCAGTTCTATAGTGCTGATACGAATAGGCTGTGTCTGGAAAAAAGAATTGTTTTGTAGAAATTTGTTTTTTGTAATTCCGCTGTCTAAAACACCGAACTAATTCAGTAGTTATTTAATTGAATCACGTACTTGAGAGACATGTAAGAGTCAGAAAATTCTTTAGGAGAAGGAGAATCAACTGCAGGAGGAGGAGAAGAAGGATGTAGCAGTAGAGACTAGAGAGAGGGGAAAATAAAATTAATTAAAACCTCTCTTTAAATACCGTTAAAACGTTGTTAACCGATTCTTTTTAGACAAAAGACGCTCTATATAGTCAATAAGAGCTTAAGAGCTGTAATATGCCAAAAATAATCTGTCGGCGGGAACGGCCTATGTTGTCATAAGCTGTCGTTAAACTGTGGATCCATCATCTATCGATGGATTAGAGCGCACCCTTTCCACACCTTTAAAACCTTGTAAACTTGAGCTATGTAAACTGCGAATGAAAGTCCGACATGTGAGATCCATTGTAACAAATTTCGCTATCAACGTGAACGGCCTTTGATACGTTAATATGTCATTAAACAATTCTAACCCCTTGGTTACAGCGCTCTCTTTAGACACCTTTAAAACGTTGTCAACCGATGCTATATAGTCATGGGACGCGACATCTTTTATTTAACTGAACTTCCGCATGAGATCTTAACAATGTCATACGAGCTGTGAGATCTTTTCAAACAGGTTTTACTGTCAACGTCAACGGCTTTGATGCCATAAGATATCGTTAAACAAATAGAATCCGATTGTCTTAGAGGTCTTGTAACTGACAGTTTAGCACGCTAAGCACTACACTATGGAGCACCTCCAAATTGTATTGTATTTGATCATTTATAAAGCGCTTCTCATAGCATAAGCCTTTCAGAAGCGCTCCCAGTGCGAGGTACTCCGAGAGAAAAGGGTTTTAAGGTGAGAGAAAGAGGTAGAGATGCTACCAGAGAGGATTGTTGAGCGTAGAGAAGGAGGAAGTCTATTCCACAGGGATAAATGATAAATGCAGCGAGCGCATTAATAATAATAGACATTTAAAAGTCTATTCCACAGGGATAAGGGCTGATTAGTATTGGAATAAATACGTCTGCAAACTCACCTGCATAAGGAAGATACATGACAATCATGTAATCGACTCGCAGGTCATACTTGCAATGGTATCCAACACACATCCAAAACAGTCCGAATTTTATCGGACGTTTTGGATTGTCCGGAGCGTAGGTGCTCGAAGATACTGGTGGATAGACGGCGAGCTGGTTTGGCACCACGTACCAATCACGCCCGACGTAGGATACGAAGAACAAGACAAATCCGCAGAAGAAAATGAACATGAGGAGCCAAGCAAATACTCGTAACTTTGTGCAGGCCATCTGAAAGAGAAAAATGGTTTTGTAGAAAGTTGTTATTGTTAATTCGGGTGTCCAGTGCGCAAATCACTAACAGAGGGCGCAACAAAACCAAGCAGTTATCAGGTCAATATTAAAGAAGATACTTTGTATGAAGGATTGATTGTTTGGTTAGATGTTCTTTAACGACACTGTCTTAACAAATATGATAGCGTCGCCCTCCTCCTTCCTCCAGGCTTGGGACTGGCACTACCAGAGTACGGGCAGTGGTAGAGTTTATTGCGGATAGGCAGTTATGGAATCGATTTTGATTACTCGTAAATAATTTGTTGGGTTGTTTCTGAACTAATCTGCGTTGTGGGATATGGCAGATCTGACTGCATGGTTAGTGCAATCTCCTTAGACACCTTTAAAATGATCTCAACCGATGCTATTTATAAATAAGACATTGTTGCCGAGTTGGCCCTGATGGCAACCCTTCTTGGTTCCTATCCACTATGGCTCATCTCCTCTCTGCCCCGGTTACATATCCTTTAAACACGCCGCCCCAGTGGCGCTCTAGCTGTATACAGTCCCTAAAACCTGCGCCCTATAATGAGGCTGACTTTAGACCCATTTCTATTACTCCGGTGCTATGCCGCATGTTGGAGAAACTTTTACCGCCACTGATCGCTTTCTGAGACCAATACGTGCCCTCTCCCAAGCCTGGATAACCCACGGAGGAGATGCGACGCTAATGGTCTTTGTTAGACCACACAGACTAGTCGTTAAATCAGAAAAACCACCACCAGGTGCCATTAATTCGGATCCAGTTATGTAGCAATCAGTGCGACCACTCTCCATTTTCTGAAATCCTAAGCTCTTTCCAGAAAAATCCCAAGATTGACCAAACGTGTGCCAGAAAATCCCAAGTTAGTGAAAACGAGAAAGTTGCGATGAAATATGAAATGCGTTTTAAGAATCACAATAATTCAAGAAAATGCCTAGCAAAGAACTCGCAAAGAGTATAACGTGGAATTAACAATTACAGTGTTTACAAGTAACAATTATAATAAAAGTCTTTCAGACAGAACCTCGGAGCGAGATTATTCTGATCTTATTCCCTGCCACTGTTGAAATGTACTGTAAGAAACTAGTCTGTAGATTTTAGAAAAATCCCAAGATTGCTATACAAAATCCCCAGATCCCAAGTCGACCCCAAAAATCCCAAGTAGTGGTCACACTGTGTACAATTATACTGGGGCTCAGTAAATTATCTGAGCAGACAAGGTCAAGTTCTCTTCCAGGTCGATATCCCATTGTACGAAGAAATGAGGAATGATATTTAGAATGAGAGTATAGGAATAGAAGTAGGTGTTCAGGACGTAAAGTATTCATCAGGATAAGACTAGTGGAATGAAAAACTGGTGCAGATCTTACAACAGGTGTAGTAGTATTGACGAATTGGTAAGATAGTGTAGAAAGTTGCCGTACTTTAGGCGGCAGTTTTAAATTAAACAAAACTTAGGACCTAATTATAAGCCACGCAAAAGAGACAGTTTACAGTAACAAACCTTTGTTCAGCTTGCGTCACAGTTCTCCAAAAGCTTCTGTGAAATCAATCAATGCTGCAAAGAGAAATAGGCTACTTAGCATTCACGTACAGTGTCACGAAAGAAAATTTTAGATATTATTTATTTTAAATCACTTTATCAAGAAATTCGATGGTCAATGATTCAATTCCAGGTAGCAGTGTTGAAAAACCGATGTGTTATTCGCTTGACCCCTAAACTATACCTCTTGAAATAAGCTTAGTTAATAGGACCTTCCCAGACTTGAAGAGAAATAGAGTGCAACAGCAACAAGAAATACAAATTTATTAACATCCTAAAGTAATCTCAAAGTTTCTAAAAGAAGATCAGGACTTAAACACCTTTTTATAGGCAAGCATTCTAACTATATATAGAGCAGAACGGCTCATTGAATGTGATTTTGTTCCTACAATGGAGAAGATAAGAAGAGTTGTCCCCGAAGTAACTAGACCTGACACAGCTATATGGGCATGAAGTTTTAGCAACTTCATTTTCTTAGCCTCGGCATATGAGGGCTAGTGGCCAGACCTCTCCCTCGCCGTCTCATCTTCCCATCGACAGTGTACGATCAGCGTAGTCATCACAGCTGAGTTGACTAGGGGTGCATGTGGAGCAGAAATCTCGAACCAAATTTCTGTCCTGGTTGGGATTTGAGCCCCTGACCTCTCGGTTGACAGTCCATCACGCTAACCACTACACCATCGAACACCCCTACGTAAAAGCTAGGCGCAGGGCACCATAGGTCTCAAGCTCCTATGAAGGTGGAGGGTAACACTAATCACCTTTGTATCTCCGCCACTGATCGTACTCTGATAGTGCCAGTCCCAAGCCTATGAAGGAGGAGGGCGACGCTAATGATCCTTGACACAAGTGTACACCAATCAATCTTTGTTATGTCACAGCATCGTTACACGACTTCTAACCACCCAGCTTATTCACAAGTGCTGCGTCACGTCAGAGGGGTTGTCCAGATAACAAGTGGAGGTTCATGTCTGTGGGATATTGTATGATACCATAGGAAACCATACAGGAGTCCAACAACAATGATTTTGGGCAAACATGTATGACGTAATATCGGGGTGCGTAAGTTTACAGGCGTCGTGAGTGTCGGTTAGGGTAAGGTTAGGCTTAGTGTCGTCATTAGAAAACATGATACCTGCAGCATGCCAAAAGAAAAGATACCGTAAACAGCACCCCGATAGTACATGTTTGCCTGATTTTGGAGTTGATGCTGTGCAAGTTAGACACCGGGTACTATTTAACAATAAACCCAAAATAAACCAAAAAATAATAACCCGAAAATATCCAGAAAAGTTATATTTACACAAATAATCTTGTGTGCAAGTCAAAATAGATCCGGTGTTAATTTAATTTGGGGGATTTGGGTTTCAGGGATTCGCTAAGTACCCGACTACCATGCCACCCTTGCACTAGTTCGGAAGTTCCCCACCGTCCTATGTTTATTCGTCACTGTCCTAAAGTGTGCTCTAGTCAGATGCAAATAAAGTTGCCTTGTTCACTTAAAAATTCAGTTCCATGCCCAGCTTCAAGCGCCTTCCAATTACATTTCAAACTCTATTTATATTTAGTCGTTTAATTAATTACTAGCTAGAAACCATTCCTTGATAATCAATCGCTTCACCTGCTCTCACCTGTTCACACTGTTGTTATTTTGAACGCGAAACACTTCACAAGCGTCTGTGAGAAAAACTATGCAACAATTGCAATAACAAAGTCGTCTACAAAATCCACATTTATCTTCGAACCCAACCGATAAAGTTTAAAGCAAAATTTTAAACACGAAACTTTTCTTAAGATTTATCGCTTACCTGTTTTAACCTACCGACCGACATAATAGACCTGCTCTCAGAAACTCGAAATTAGGTCACGCGCTTTTATAGCGCTACTATTCAACCAGCCTTTATAAGGAGCTGTTCTAAATGGTTTTAAATCCGTTGACGTGAATTATCTACATAGAAATTTGTCGTTGTAATAAGGTGTTATCGTTATAATTTTAGTATTATTGGTGCTTTTTGCAGTGTGATTTTCCTTACAGATTTTATTTTAGTTATAGTTATAGTTATAGTTAATGATTTTTATTTTAGTTATAGTTATAGTTATAGTTAGTATTATTTTTTAGTTATAGTTATAGTTATAGTTAATGGATTTTTATTTTAGTTAATTTTAGTTACTACTTAGTTACAATAATTAAGTCTATAAGCAAAATTGTGCGTATTAATACGCTGTTTCACAATTTACTCATAACTATGAAAACCTTTGAAGCATGGGTACAGTCAGCTTCATGAATACACGAGTTTCCAAAGTAACTGACAAATTTCACAATAAAAATTTCGCATTTTTCGTTCTCATTTATGTCGAATCGTCCATATTGCACTTCCTATTTTTATTTTTTGTATTAACGAAAATAAAGATGAATTTTCGTTAGTGTTATTTTCGTTATAGTTATAGTTATAGTTAATGATATTTTTAGTTATAGTTATAGTTATCGTTAACGAAGTCATTTTATTTTCGTTAACGAACATTTTCGTTATCGTTATCGTTAACGAAAATCACACTGGCTTTTTGTTGAAATGATAGAACTGTTGAATGTTCATGAACGGTCTTTCAGCTTACATATCAGCCCCTCTGAGTCTTCATGAGCTTCTGGCACGCAACATCATAAGTAAGTAAGTAAGTAAGTAAGTAGGTAGGTAGGTAGGTAGGTAAGTAGGTGGGTAATTTCTATTTAGGTAGGTAGGTAGGTAGGTAGGGTAGATAGGTAGATAGGCAGGCAGGCAGGTTTAGGTTCGTAAGTAAGTAAGTAAGTAAGTAAGTAAGTAAGTAAGTAAGTAAGTAAGCAAGTATATTCTTTATTAAACCAATTGCATATCCGCACTGTGGTGTACATACGTCTTAATAACAATCAACTGTCAATATGAGTACAACATTCTAAAGTATAAACGTCGGTAGATTCTCTGCAAGAGGTATAGGCAACGGTCGTGCGATTGTGGTCACAGAGTAGACCTATTTAGGATGTAATGGTGAACAGTGGCGGCGCCAGAGGGGGATTGGGGAGCTTAGCCCCCATAACTGCGGCTCAGCCCCCCAAAAAGTGTGAAATCACTGCAAATCACAGGGAGAATGGGACAAAAGGGAAGGGCTTGTAGCTTTAGCCCCCAAACCTGAAATCCCGGCGCCTCCACAAGTATTTTATTGTTAACAGATTCATTACCTACAGGCAACTTACAGGCATCTGTATTTCTGATTTATTTTATCTTGTAGCGTTTATCAAACGATTTCATCGACTATAGTTTGGAAGAGAGTTAGCCACGTACAACAAATTGTACAATGACGTCACGCAATTTTGGCGGATTTTTAATCCCTCCCCTCGTCACACTTCGTCACAAAAAGTAACACCCCTCTGAAAATGACGTCACAAAGCTCTGACCCCCCAAAAAAACAAATTTCCATGGCGAAGCAAAATGCTCCTTCATGGAACAAATAGGGAAAGCATGAATATTTTTAAAATCTAACGGTGACTAAATATTGAAATAATTAGAAAATTATTAATAATGGTGCCCGTATACATTAAAATAATTAAAAAAATACTGAAAATTTAATCCTCAAAATTAGTGTTGTTATTATTAAAATTAAATTGTTGTTAATTGTTAAATTTAATAACATAGACCTGGGTGACGTCACACTTCTCAGACCCCCACCCCCATGTCACACATCGTCACAAATTTCCGACCCCCTCCCCTAGGTGCGTGACGTCATTTATGGACGGCCCCAATAACAATCCCTTCAAGTTTTCAATCCTCCACTTCCCAATCTTTCCGTCTTCAACGAAACCCATCATAGCAGCTCTTCTGATTCCTCTCTCTTGAAACCGCACTCGGGTCTGTCTTCACTTGGTATTCCTGGACAGCCCCCATATAAATGCAAATGCAGACTTTTCTATTGCGACCGAATTATAGCCTCGGCCCTGTTCATTTTTCAATGAATCGAGCGGGTGTCGTTAACCAGTGGCTGGATGGATCCACAGTTTAACGACAGCTTATGACAACACAAGCCGTTGCCGTCGACAGAAATTATTTTGGCATATTACAGCTCTATAAAACAGCAACTAACCAACCAACTATAATTATTAGAAGCTCTCCTTAGACACCTTAAAAACCATCGCAACCTATTCTATAGCCTATAAACATGGGACACATGGTGTAATTGGCGAGCGTGTTCTCTTAAACAAAGCGTTTTCATCCCATTTTATATAAGGCTGGGACGCGGTATGCTATTAATAACTCGAAAAGTCCTTAGGCCTCTTAACTCATATGAACGGTGAGAATTGTTCAAAACAATTTAAGCCTACGTCAAGATTCTGTTAAAACTCTGGATCAATCTGATTAACTCTGCCATTGTTCGTTCTCTGAAAGTGCCAGTCCCAAGTTTTGAGAAAGGAGGAGGGCGACGCTAATCACCTTTTGCTAGGATACAAAGTCACTGTACATCAACTCCCAACCGCTTCTTCTATTTATATAGCATCATTTGTTAGCATTTCAAAGGTGTTTAAAGAGAGCACTCTAAACGATAAGCCTATAATTATCCACGAAATACGAATTGAGTAAAGAAAATCCAACGTCTTCTGCCTAAATAGCATCAGTTTTCTGCGTTTTAAAGGTGTCTAAAGAGAGCACACTTTAAACGATTAGATTAGCCTATAATTATTACCGAACAAAATGAACCGAATGAAGAAATTCCGAACAAAATGTTGAACATAAAAATAAAAGACATAAAACCTGATAAATAGTAATTTAATGTTGAAAGTCAGATATAATATTTTTTTCGCTAACATTCGCTAAAGTGATTTCGAATCAAGTCTAGCTACATCCGTCATTTACTCATTCCACTTACAAAGCGTAATCAGTAACACAGCGTAATCAGTAACACATCGTAATAATTAAATAGCGTAAACACTGTTACATCTTTACAAAAAGAATTTTACCACGGTAAACGTTGATTTATTGAACATATAATGCTACCCGTCAACTACGTACTGGGTTATACGTGTGTGCGTGGGCCAACCTCTGGCGACATCACCAGCATTCTGTGCACTGTTTTGCAAACTGACGAAATTCTTCAGAACATTTAACGGCTTGCAACTGTAGGGCAATCCAAAACCAGCAATCTCAAACCGCAATCCCAAAAGTGCAATCCCAAAGTTGCAAACCCAAAACCGTAATCCCAAAGTCGCAATCCCAAAACCATAATCCCAAAGACGCAATCCCAAAACTGTAATCCAAAGCCGCAATCCCAAATTCGCAATCCAAAAGCCATAATCCCAAAGCCGCAATCCCAAAAGCGCAATCCCAAAGCCGTAATCCCAAAACTGCAGTAACTTTCCTTATAACTTGATAAAGAAATTTACCATTCTTTATGTAAATCAAATCTTTTGACGTGTCCAAACAAACTAAAAACGTGGTCGCCATTATTTACGTATGGCATACACAACATCAGGTTAGAAACAATCATCAATATTCAATTTAAAAACGGTTTAAATTCAGTTTAAGTACAGTTCAACTCGAAACAGAAACAGTGGGAGAAATTCATTAGCTTATTAGCCTGGACAACTCGAGACTAATCTCATACAACATAGAACAATAGCTGCAGTTAATTAAAAGTATTACAATAAACTCATTGATATATTAATCAATTCTAGAACGATAGGATGAGAAAACTCAATATGAGAAAAACTCGGGATAGTTAAAGACCAACTTTCGATATTTCTCCTAGAGGCAGAGTCTAGCAGCTACTGTGACACGTCTCTTGATCTGGACCTCTAGGCATGCTGGCATTTTTAGAAGCACAGAGAGTTCCCTTAAACACCTTTTTATAGCCGTCAATTCACCTTTATATATAAATCAAGAAGACGAAGAGCAGTGTTTTAATCACTGTCTTAATAGCATTCGGCTTCTATGTAAAACAGGAAGAGCGGTATCGTAAACACCTTTTAATAGCCTTCCATTCGCCCTATATATATATATATATAAGACGACCAGTCCGTTAACCTAGCTGTGGTAACACCACTATTGTTTTGTCAATTAAAACTGAATAAAAAGAGAAAGTCCATTAAGCTAGACCTGGGCAGGCGTGGGTACGAAGTGTTAGCGACTTCATTTCTTTAGCCTCGGCATATGAGGACGGGAGGCTAGTCCTCTCCCTCGCCGTCTCATCTTCCCAGTGTACGGTAAGTGTACTCATTATAGCTGAGTTGGCTATGGGCACACGTGAAGCAGAAATCACGAACCAAATTTCTGTCCTGGCAGGGTTAGCAAGCTTAAATATGGTCACACAAGAGAAAATGGCATAGAGTGCAAACGAGTATTTAAGGTTCTGCCAAAAGATTTCCATATATTCAAATACACATAATGATAAAAAGCCCAAATACAGTTTTTCTACAAGGCATTCAAAATCACGAAAACTACCTAGTATTGATCGGAATAGCAGAATAGCACACTTTGAAACATAGATTTACGTAAACAATTACTTTCCTTCAATTTGAAACCAGATTTCGGGGAAACGGTGAAAATTCAGTTTTGAAGATTGGAGTTTCGAGGATTCACCACTTGCTCACCCGGTAATTAGGCGTCCCAACACCAGGATTTTGTTTCGGGGCGTGTTTACTCGTTCCAAGCCGACATTAAGCAAGGCGATTGTCTATAAACCTCGGTAATCACATTAAGTTCTTACATTAATTAGTAAATGCAATATTTATATTATACATTAATTAATTTCGGGGGTTTTAATTAATTAACACCCCCCTAATTACGGCCTTGCGTCCCACAAATCAATGCGTCAACTCTACATCTCTAACTCGAAAAACGACGTCCAATCATCGCAAGCCTCACAGAAAAAAATGGCGACAGATTAAAAATCGGACAAAATCTAAACTAAACAACAACCAATAATCTAATTCCACAGTACACTTTGCAACATAATTTTCACACTGAAATATACAGCGCGATTTTAGCTGTAATCGTGTGAAAATAAACTATCGAAGCGCTCTGTAGTTTGCACACATTATTTAAGTTTATATGACAGTCCGGTAAAGATCAACTCGAGAGATATGGTTTCCTACGTCATAATAATAATAATAATAATAATTGAAGAAAGCGACTACTGTAGCGATTTGCTAATTAGTTAAAAACTGCTGTAATTAGTAAGCGAGAATAATTAATCGTAGCTATTCAACCGATCGAAGTGTTTACAAAATTCAACCAGCTTAAACTCAGATATGAAGAGAAGAACAGTATAATGTATTGCGTTGCGATGAAATTACTTAGCGATAGTTTTCGTAAATGAGGGGTGGGGCAATCTCTTAAACTGTTCAAAGTCGGTTCAAAGCGATAGTTTTCGTAAACCAGGGCTGGGCATACTCTTAAACTATTCAGAATCTGTTCATAGTAAGATGGTACCGTGATACAAATATCCTTTAAACTAGGCAAATGTTACCAGCAAAAGCTCTCAAAGCGCAACAGTTAAAATAGTTAATAACTCTGCAACGACCAATTAGCAACCATTAATGAACAATTACATTGTACAAAGCAGTTATTAACACAGCAAAGATGAACATTAAATTCATGAGGCATGGTGCTGAAGATGAAGAATTTCAGCTCAAGCATTGCAATCAATAGCTAGCCAAGGCATTTCCACAGAGATTGAAAGATTTCACAAGAAACTTTCAGTCTCCACTCTATGCCCTGGCATACAAAGAAAGCTGTAAGCTGCAACTCAGCCAGCCACCATGAACACTTACAAAGAAAAGAAATGAAGACAAAAATAGAAAAACACAGGCATATCCCTGCCAGCTCATGCAGGACCCATATGGGCCATTACAGAATCAACGTGGGCACATCTAAAGTTCGCTGAAATGCTGGAAGGGATAGAACCAAAGAAAAAATGATAGAAAGGCAAAGAAAAAAAAAGAAAACACAAGAAACAAAAGTAAAGAAACAGAAAAAAGATGAAAAGTCACAGAAAACAGACTTAACGAGAAGCACAAACAGAGAGATTGGCACAGTATTCAAGTCTCAGACAATAGAACACAGACAACATCGCCTCTAGAGTCGATTAACGACAAAGCGCAAAAAGTCCAATCGCAGTAAACGCTAAACAGGAAAAGAATCGTCATTCTCCGATAGAAACACAATCGTCCTGAACACGAAACATTTTGGTCTCACCGATCGACACGAACCATGCGCCTTTCGGAGAGGTAGCGAGGGCGACAGACAGACATTAGTGTGACCGGCGACGCTCGTAGACACAGATTGTCTGGCAGCAGAGCAAGTTGGTGAATAGTCTTTGTAAAAGACTTCTATTTGACACTTTTGAATCACATCTCGTGACATTTCAATGTACAATTATCGCTCAAATGTTAGATTTTACTGCTTGTATACATGCAATATATCAGAGATGAGCACGATTAGTTAAATTGCTAATCAATTGGAATTAGAACTAGTTGCTGATATTTACTAATCGGTTAGAATTAGAATTAGCAAAATCTGGTAGCTAATCAATTAGAATTAGAATTAGCTGTTAGTCTACAATGTCTAATCAGTTAGCTAATCGATTAGTTAAATTGCTAATGGATTAGAAATAGCTACTGAAATTTGGTAATCGATTACAATTAGAGTTAGCAAAATCTTGTAGCTAATCGATTAGAATTAGAATTGGCTGTTTGTCTAATTGATTAGAATCTAATCGATTAGTTACCCATCTCTGGTATATATTGCTGATCATATCAATGTTATATATCACACTCAAATAGCACGTTTAAAGTACCTTACAAACAAGTGGGTGCCTCAACTGCGTCCTTTTCTAAGGTGCAGTAGCACTAGACAAATATTAAGTCATTATTTTTCTTATAAGTTTAAGAGCCAGTCCAGCTTGGCTTAAAGCAGAAGTTTGTCCTTGGCAGTGTGGTTTAGGACATCCACAAAGAACATTAACTCAGTAGGTTCAGTTTATAAACAAGTCTTTAGCTAAGGCTAACCAGAGGACTATGCAGCAAAGATCGTATGCTACAATACATGTATATATGCAATTATATATGTATAGCTGTAAATAAATGTGTATGTATATAGGCATGTATTTATGTTAACTAATCTCTTATATATGCATGTATAAATGTATTTATAAATGTACATATGTTCCTGTATGTATTTCTATATACCAGTGTACATATATTTGTAAGCATGCAAGCATGTACCAAGACAATTAATAAGAGCTCTCTCTCTCTCTCTTGCTCTCTAGACACCTATATTTGACAAGGTGTCGAATATGTCAATATATAAGTAGTGGAACACTATACAATTGGTACCACTGAAAATAGCATACATAACTCCTCATACTCTAGCAGTGTCAGTCCCAAGCCTGGATAAAGGAGGAGGGTGCCGCTAACGATCGTTGTTACTACAGTGTCATTAAACTGAAACTACGACAGCATACACAACCCTACACTGTCATCACACAATCATCTGCCTGCGTGCCACGTGGCCACACTAACGTCCAGAAACACAACAGAGACGTGCCGAGCAAAGAATAGACCAAAGAAACGCGAAATGCATAGAGTCGAAGGCATCTTTTGACGGAAGCAAGGTCGTCGCGTCCTCTCGGGGTCCTCCTCATCCGCCCTAGAAGTCGGTCCCGGAGTCTGTAGAGTCGTATTCCATCGGTCGGTCCTTGTACTTGGCCTTCCGGATGATCTCCAGCTTCTTACGGGCCGTTTCCAGTTCGCGCTCCTTGATTAGGATGTCTTCCTGGGCCATGATCAGCTGGAAAAGGAGAGAGAGAGAGGAAACAATAACCCGTTAGATTGTGTGCGAATATCAATCAATAATAGGATACTACTGTAATGCAATAAGTGACTTGAAGACAGGTGGAAATTATTATTTTTGTAAAGTTCTGAGAAGTACTAGAATTATTATTATTATTTTTGACTTATTGTTATTATTATTATTATTATTTAATTTTATTATTATTATTATTATTTTTTTTACCCGAGGTAGAAATAATCCCTCAGGAACAAAAAATTAGGTTAGGAGTAAGGTTAGGTTAGGTTATTATTTATTGTTATTATTATTATTATAAAACCGTTATTGTTCCTCTAAAATCAGAGTTCTAGGACCCCATTGTACCAAGGAATGAGACAGCGTTGAACCGCTGGACCATAACAGATTTTTTGAAACAGGAAGAATGTTTCTTGTGGATCTTCCGTTGTTCTGGTCAACCGTCTGCCGAGTTCCTCGATGAAACCCAGGCCTTCTTGGTCCAAAGGTCCCATAGTCTATTATCATTATTATTATTACTATTATTAATTAATTACAAATATATTTATCAGAAAGTCAACAAATTTTTAAAAAGACTAATTAAATTGACTGTTTTCAATATAATTATTATTACCATTATTATTAATTCGCATAGATGGAACTGAGCAATTCTGAGTGAATGACTTGTTTAAGGTTCCTACACAGTAAACGTCTCAGGGGAGGAGGATCGAACCCGTACTCTCTGCTTTACAAGGCGAACGTTGTGTTAAAGTATAAATTGCAACGATAAGATAAGTTCGTTAGACAATGGATACGTTAGACCTACGATCGTTAAACGCGATACTTTATTACATTATTAGACACCTTTAAAATTGTGCATCATATGCAATTTAAGTCATTTACGTTTAATCGGTGGTTGGGTAGAACAGCCTACGTTTGTTCGCTATTAACAGCAGGCGTAAGATGTCGCCAAGCAATTATTATTATCATAATCATTATTATTATTACTATGATAAGGGGCCGTCCATAAATGACGTCACGCCCCTAGGGGGAGGGGTGGGAAATTTGTGACGATGTGTGACATGGGGTGGGTCTGAGAAGTGTGACGTCACACCAGGTCTATGTAATTAAATTTAACAATTAACAACAATTTAATTTTAACAGTAACAGCACTAATTGTGAGTATTAAATTTTCATCATTTTTTTATTATTTCAATGTATACGGGCACCATTATTAATAATTTTCTAATTATTTCAATATTTGGTCACCGTTAGATTTTAAAATATGCATGCTCCCCTATTTGTTTCGCGAAAGAGCATTTTGCTTCGCCTTGGTTTTATATATTATTTTACGAATTATTTTATATAACGACCAAACATATTACAGCAGAGCGGTGACGTTGAGCAACTGTTATGCAATAACTTGCTCAATGTCTCTCCCAATGAGATATATTTTATTAACGCTAGAGGGAACATGACGCATATTCCCTTCGCTAATTTTGGAAGCCACAACCATAGATATAATAACGCCTTAAAGAGAGTTCCGCAGTTAATGGAAATTGAAATGACGCGTTTTGATTGGTTGAAATTCATGGACGCAGTCAAGCTTAAGCGAGACTTTGATTTCTTTTCGAAGCTTACGCCTTAAAAAATTCAAAAGACACAAAATAACAACTTATCCATTAAATAATATTCCAGCTGCCACGTTTTCGGGCTTTAATAAGTTGCTACATCCACACACTACACAATTTAGCCAGCGCTCATTAACATAACTGGTGACGTGTCCACGCATTTCACGTCGATGATGACGTCGGTTTATATTATGCGTCTCAACGACCTTAGATACGTCTATGCCTAGCTTAAGGGTCACGGCTTCACCATAGATGGTAGATGCGGGGCTCTAGTGATATATTTATATATTATACATCTCTATGGTCTCTCCCTACACAGTAACCGTCTCAGGGAGGAGGATCGAACCCATACTCTCAGCGTTACAAGGCGACTGCTCTTACCAATCGGCCCACACCGTTGTATTACGATAAAAAATTGCAAAGATAAGATATGATTGTTAGAAACTGGATACGTTTGAACTACAATTGTTAAACGCGATATTTTGGTCGATAGTTAGACACCTTTAAAACTGGTGCATCACATGCCATTTATACGTCAGTTGAGGTTAAACGACGACTGACTGCTTCGTACCACATATCGGTGTTAACTGCAGACGTAAGATGTCGCCAAACAATTACAAATTAACTATCGATTAGTAACTACTATCATCATCATCATCATCATCATCATCATCATCATCATCATCATCATCATCATCATCATCATCATCACCATCATCACCATTTTCATTATCATCATCTTAAGTATTATTACAGCGCCACTGTTTAATGACGAAGCATCAATCGATGGTGCTGAGCAATTGTGAGTGAAGGACTTGCTCAGTGTCCATACACATTAACCGTATTTTCTTCCTCTTTAACTTCTCCATCCTCTTCCTCCTCCTCCTCTTCTTCCTTTATTTCCACCTCCTCCTCTTCCTCTTCTTCTGCCACTTCCTCTTTTCTTGTATTCTCCCCTCGGGGCCCGATAGCGCATTGGATAACACACTGGCATAGAGAGCGAGAGGTGCCGAGTTCGAGCCCCCGTAGGGCGGATTTGCCTTTTAGGCTGCTATCAGCAGTTGTATTGCAGGCTGTCTGTTCTGTTAGTAGTTAAGATTTATGTCTTCTGTCATTTGTGTTCTTGTGAATTGTTTAATTGTCATAACATGTAAATGTACAGTGCAGTGCGTTTGTCAGGCGCTTCAATAAAGAAAAGATTATTATTATTATTATTATTCTAGAGTCTAGACATAACCCTTATCACAGAACAACAGTGCAGAAAACTCTACATACGTGATACCCTCCCTGCTCGACACGCCCCCCCTTGTATACCTGTGCCATTCCTGAGACCATGCGTTGGTCGATGGTAACGTTGGTTTCCTCATAAGACCATTCCTTTGCCTTCTGTGCTTCACGTACCAATGCCTCTGTTGCACGTTTCACCGCATTTCCGGCGTTCTGTAGAAAAAAGAAAACCAATGCAGTTCAGAAACGTCAAGCGTACCAGAAAGAAAGTGACCTGGTTGCACTGAGCCATCCATTATGGGGTTAAAAGTCCAGTGCATTGGGTGCACGATTCCGATAAAATGGACCTTCAAGACCACTTCCCAAATGAATACCATAACCACCGCCTCCAATAACACCACAGATACCACCACTAACACCTGAAAAAGTCGAGTATTGAACCATAACTTAAATCAAGTATTTCTTACAGAGAGCTTACAATGTAAGCCTTACATAAACCTCATGATTACAATTACTATATATATATATATATATATATATATATATATATATATATATATATATATATAAATATATATATATATATATATAAATTTCCTGGTTGAATTCATGCATATAATTTTATATCCTTTACTGGATATATTATCCAGTAAAGGGTATAAAAGATGCAATACTAATGCAACTTTCAAGAAAAATATATATATATATATATATATATATTTATATAAAGGATATATAAATATATATAATAAAAGAATATGTATACATACATAAATATACATACATACGTATAGTAAAGGATATATAGTGTGCTTACAGTGCAAAGGTCATAACTTCCTTGCTTCAAGCATTGGAGATAGCATCTTTGCACTCTAAGCATATATATATATATACAGTAAAGGCCTTTACTATAATTCTGTATGTATATGTTGGTTAAGTGCGATGTATAAACTAGGGGTGGGCAACGATTAAATATTTTAATCGACGTGTCAAAAATGCGATTAAAATTTTTAACTGCTTAGCGTTGAATTTTTAACGTATGTCACAACAGATAACAAGTACAACTAACCGAATGATTCTGAGTAGTTCCGCTGGATATGCGCTACATAAATGCTCGCAGTCAATAAAGAAAAAGCAAACATGCTTTTACTGTACTAGTTTCTACTTTTTAGTTTTCTACTCTAAAGTTTAAAGTTTAAACTGAGTTTTTTTCAAGAATTGTTTTAGCGCATTTCTACAAATAATTGGGCGCAGTGACAATCGCGTTAACTGCATTAAAAAATTTAATCGCGTTAATTAATTAATGGCCTAATTAATGGATTAATTAATCGCGTTAATAATGGATTAATCACTAATTAATGGATTAATAATTAATCGCGTTAATAACGCGTTAAATGCCCAGCCCTAGTATAAACCCTTACCTGTAGTCGATGCATAGCCATGGAGTTGGGATCTGCCTTGACTTTGCATGCGACGAGCAGTTGAGCCGTAGAGCTGGCCACCTGCTTAGCGGATGAGATGAGCTTCTCCTGACTGGCCTGGCCCTGGACCATGGCATTAGCAGCATCACACAGATTGTGCGTTGCAGCGGCAACCATGCGAGCCTATTGGCACAGAAACAAAACACACGGTGATTGTTAATGTAATTGTTAATTTATATAGCGCCACCACAAGGGGGATACTTCGGAGTTGCTACACCGACCTCACACAACGAAACCACGGTTGAGCCTGGCTTTAAAATAATGCTATAGAAATTTGGAGTCTATGATCATGATTACATTTAACGAAGTAATGTTTAGTTCTAAGTCATCAGGTTAGGTTAGGTTAGGTTAGGCTGTTTCCTGTTGTCAATTTCGTATTGCAGTAAAGACATTACAGTTTTACTGCCATCGGCACATCCTCCGGGAATACGCTGCCTAGCAACCTGTGAGATGAAGATGCTTAATGAATGTTAGAATGCACACATACACAAAAATATACAAACACACACACAACACAAACATAGTCACACCTACAAACACAAACATAGTCACACCTACAAACACAAACATACATAAACACCAACTCAATGCACAAACTCATACAAATGCACAAACAAACACAAGCATATACACACACAGACAAACACACAAAGACACACACACAGCTATACATACACACCCACAAACACACACAGCGCATATATTGTAAGCTCCTGAATGAAAGAGTGCTTAAACTTGTACGTACGGCAGAGATGAGACCCTGCGACCATTGACTGTCTTCATCGTAATCTGCTCTGACGGCTCCAATCTATCAATGACAATCAATTCAACACAGTTCTTACTAAATGGATTGCTATGAAAGACCAATCTGTCACCATTAACACCAACACAACACCACTACCACCATCGCTCCCACATCACCGCCAAACCATACCACCACCGTCACCACATTATCACCATCACACGCTTGTTACCAACACTACCACCACTGCCAATGCCGTCACCATTACTACAACTATTATCACTACCACTAACCCACCACCATCATTATTTGTTATTTATCACCTATAACAACAACCCCACCAGTGCCACCACCACCAGCTCCACCAGCTCCACCAGCTCCACCACAATCACCACAATCACCACAATCACCACCACCACCACCCCACCACCACCACCACCACCACCATGATCAAGAGAGATATACTTAAATGCGAACGAACCTTTCCCTGTGCAACGAGTTCTCTCTGTGCCATTGAAGCGGCCTTCACAAGGGCAGCAGTTGCGGCTGCAATGGATTTGGCTGCATCTAGTATCTGCTCATCAAAGTTCAGGCTCTCGTCCGCTTGCTATTACACAACAGACAAACACAACGTTGAAGAATAGCGTCACCAGTTAAACAGTATGCATGTATGTAGGTACGTATATGTCCCGGATAGCGCATTGGATAACACACTGGCATAGAGAGCGAAAGGTACAGAGATCGAGTCCCGTAGGGAGGACATGCTTTGTAGGCTGCTATTAGCGCCGTGTATTGCAGGCTGTTTGTTCTGTTAGTAGTTAAGATTTAAATTACATAACATGTAAATGTACAGCGCAGTGCGTTTGTCAGGCGCTTCATTAACCCTTTCGCTGCGGATGACGAGTATGTCTCGTCATAAAATTGTATTCCCGTAGGCGGATGACGAGAACCTCTCGTCACAAACACAGTTCAAGCTCACGGGTTATAATACTGCTACGTCTACTGGAATACAACGTTATCACGTATTGGAATGATAAAAAAGTAATGAATTATATAACTGAAGATAATATTCGTTCGGTAGATGATGGAATTATTGTTTTTATTATAGATTATGAAGTCATTGTGTGATGTCATAGGTACGGTACTAGGTCTATGCTAAAAAAGTTGTTTGTTGTAGAAACTGTGACTACAATTTATAAATTAACAAATCAATTTTTATAGATAATATGGTGACAATGATATGTAGATAGCTGCACAAGTTAGAGATTTGCTGACAGCTACCCAGGACACTGACGACACTGACATGGATTACGAAGTATCTATATTGATGGCGGTCCATCTGAAAATGTTGATAATGGGAACGATATTGCACATAGTGCAGATAGTGGTGGTCCAGGTGCAGGTGAGGATTGCAACGTGAATGGATGGAGATATAGAAGTAATTTCAAACCGGTTTTCCATCAGTATCAAAGGAGTGCTGGTATTCATGTATGGATTGTTAGAAATATAGATGATCTCAACGTAATGTTTTGTAAATCTAACACACCTGATCAAAGCATAGCCCTTGATGAATCGCTTATTCTTTGGAAAGGGCTTATGCTTTTCAAACAATACATGCCTGCAAAACAGTTTGGCATAAAAAATTACAATGTGAAAATTCCGGGTAATACTTCCTATAAATTTCGGGTTTATAACACGCGTACGGGATTAAAAGGCCTACGCAGCGAAAGGGTTAAAGAAAAGATATTATTATTATTATTAAAATTATTATTATTATTATTATTATTATTATTACTACTATTATTATTATATAACCGACGTCGCATGGAAACCAAGCCACCAGTGCCCTGAAACAGAGGGTCTGCCCATAGTGGTAAGAAGTGGTAAGAGAGATAGGCAAGGACCGATGGCCTGCCTACGGAATAGCGGCTTGAGCTCCTCAGTCTTACTCTTTCCCCGTTCCGCAATCGCCTGAAGTCTATTTCATTCGCCTGTAGTTCGTGGGGTCTATTTTGGGCGTCTAAATAACCTAATTAAAATAGACCCGCTGTTACTCCAGCGCCATCTATTTGTACGACATAGTTATCCGTTGGCTAGAGCGCTGTCTTTAGACACCTCTAAAACTAAATCAGCTGATACTATACATGCATGAAAACGGCATTGGATTCGCAAACGCGCTATCGTTAGACACCTCTAAAACACTATAACCATATGCTATTTTAAGCGGGTGACACGCTTTTTTGAATGTTTAACACTCCTTGGGATTTTTCCCAAGATCTTGGGATTTAGGGGTCCTACTTGGGATCTGTGGATTTTGCATAGCAATCTAGCGATTTCATCTAAGGTCTCTGTCTGTCTGTCTGTGTCTGTTTGTCTCTGTCTCTCACAGACAACTTTGTAAAACTTGAATCGCTTAGCGGCGCTTCATAAATGTTCGCTTCCAATATTCCAATTACCTTTGGACGTTGTCGTGGCTGGAGTTGCGAGAGTTTCCGGGCGGCAGCCTCGATGGAGTTGGCGGCGCTCAGGAGTTCCGTCTCTGCGATGACCGTCGGGTCATGAGGATCAGCCCATTCCGTACCTGGATTGGAAATGTAATTTGCAATTAGTAATTGCAATTAGTAATTGTACTTAGTAATTGTAATATGAAAATGTAATTAGTAATTGTAATTTGTAAATCTTATTAGTAATTGTAATTTGTAAATGTAATTAGTAATTGTAATTTGTAAATGTAATTAGCAATTTTAATTTGTAATTGCACTTAGGAATTGTAAATTGTAACTGTAAATTGCTACAGTAATTAGTAACTGTAATATATAAATGTAATTTGTAATGGTAATTTGTAATTGTAACTGTAAATTTACATAGCACCACTCAGAGACTCATCAGAGGCGCTTCCAAACTAATACAACGAAACCATGATCGAACAGATTGGTTTTCAATCGCTGGCGGAAAAGAGGCAGCGAGGATGAGGAGTAACGCTCGTAGTTTCCTTTATATCTTAGACAGGTATTGCCAAGTGTATTGATTTACCGTTAGTCTAGTAGTTAGCTAGCTGGCCTGTCAACCGTGAGGTCGAGGGTTCAAATCCAAAACCGATTGCATTGCAGGGTGAAGACCAGCAAGTTACATTAACTTTCATGTAAGCCAAAATGCGGTTTGCAGTTGGTCCTACAATAAAGAATATTCTATTCTATTCTTTTCTATTCTATTCTATTCTATTCTATGTGTAACTGGTCAAACTGAGAATCTAAGACTTCTCCTTACTTACTCTTTGGAGCATCTGTGCAATCCAAATGAATGCAGAAAACGAACAAAAAGACATGCTGATATCATTATAATAGATTATTATATCATCATCATTATTGTCATTTAAATCAACGAAAACTGCATCCAAATGTGTTCCATGGCCTTCCTTCGATCAAAACATCAGCATATGGGACAACATTTTTAGCCACAATATTAGCATAAACAACATAAGTGGCAACATTACAACATTACAAGCAATATTTGAATTATTTCCATTAACAGAATTTTCTGTATCAATTCACAGATACATTGGAGTTTTATTTTCTTCTTCGATTGAGTAGGTCTATTTTCTATGTCTAGTTTTCTTACCACGTATATGAATAGGTGATAAACATTAACGCTACTGAAGCGTGATTTTATATTATATCAGATGAATGCATTAAAAAGGTGTTCAACACCAACCATTATTCATACCCTCGTATGTTCTTATCGTAAATGAAGTTGCGAAGCAGGAGAACACACGTTAATTGTACTGAAACGTGCTTTTATATTGCATCAGATAAATGCGTTAAAAAGGTGTTCAACGCCAACCATTGACATTGACCATATCATACCTATATATTGCTTAGGAAATCATAACGCATTGATAGGAATAGCAGTTTCAGTTTAACGACACTGTGATAACAAAGATCATTATCGTCGCCCTCCTCCATCCAGGCTTGGGACTGGCACTAAGGCACGGCCGTGCATTGGGGGAATTTATGCGTTGTTTTTTTTAATACCAACGTTTAACGTCGTCTTATGACATCAAAGGCCGTTGACGACTAAATGCGTTGTTTTATTCACGCTGTTCAAATATAGCGCTAGATGAATTTGTTAAAGCGGTGTTTAGCATCAAACTTGACCATACGACGACAAGACGTTACTGCTACGAAACCGTGCTTTTATATAGCGTCAGCTGAATGCGTTAAAAAGGTGTTTAAAACCAACCATTACTCATGGCCTCGTCTCGTCCTATAGTAAATCCGAAATCAGCCCACAAGGAGCAGACGAAATGAAGACTAGACATAGTCGTCATACTGTAATGGTAATTTCAAATTTATATCGCGCCACTTTAAGAGAGAGACTGATCAGAGGCGCTTCCGACCTAACACAATGAAACTACGATGGAAGAAATGGCCAAGCGCTTGCAGAAAAGCGGCAAAGAGGAGTTCTTGTTGCGGAGAAAAGGAAGATGTTAAGAATGGACTTACGTAAGGGCCACTCAACAAGCAGCTATCCAGTTGGTAAGAATAATCAACATAGAAATTGACCAACACATCCGATTAAGAAAATTAAACTCCAATGTGATCGAAATAAAACTAAAAGATAAAATCACACCGATTCCGAAAATCGATCTGATGCAGAAAGTGCTGTATATGGAAATGATTTAAATGTTGCTTATAATGTTGTTGTAACAGACGTTGCTAAAAAATGTTGTCCCATATGCTGGTCCAAATGCTGCTTCGATAGAGGAAGGCAACTGCTACCACTCTGTGGGATTTTCCCCAAGATCTTGGGATTTTGGGGATCCGCTTTGGTGCTGGGGATTTTGCATAGCAATCTTGGAATTTCTTTCTAAGGTCTATACTAGTTTTTACCGTACTTTTAAACAGTGTCAGCGAATCAGATTGAAAAAACTCGCTCAGTGAACGAGGTTTATTATTGTTGTAAATTGTAAACACTGTAAATTTTTAATTCAATGTTATGCTCCGGTTTTGTCTTTGCCAGTTCTTAGCTCGGCATTTTGTGAACAATTGTGATTGTTAAAACGCATTTATTATTTCACCACAACGTTTTCCTTTTCAGTAACTTGGGATTTTTCTGTACACTTTTAGCCCAATCTTGGGAATTTTTAGGAAGGTCATAAGATTTCTGAAAATGGAGAGTGGTAGCAGTGATGAAGGCAATGAAACGGATTCGGATGCAGAAATCGTTATTCATGACTGCATGACAGAGTGACTTTAGCTGAAAATGGTGAGAATCGATTAGAAACATTCTTTACGAGACATAATACAAACGGCCCGTTTGCTACTTTTATAGGGCGAATATCACACTTAAAATAGGTGTCTAGTTATTTTCAACAGTTCTCGCAGTTCGCATGGCATATTACAGCCACCAAACCATTGTCGTTGATGGATGGATCGAGAGTTTAACGACCTCTTACGTTGACGTCGACAGAAATTATAATATCACACTTAAAAGAGGTGTCTGATTATTTTAAACAGTTCTCACAGACTGTATGGCATAGTACAACCACCAAACCATTTCGTCGAGGAATGGATCGAGAGTTTAACGACATCTTACGACAACAAAGGTCGTTGACGTCGACAGAAATTATTTTATAATATTACAGCTCTCTGTATGTCGACGTATGCTTAATTAGGCTCTTTAAACGACTATAATAATGTTTCTTGTTTACTTACAGTTATTGACCATCAGATAGATTTTATCCTATATAGCACATATGAAAGTATTATAAAGGTGTTTTGCATCAACCATTACCCATGGCCTCGTTTGTTCCTATAGTGAATACGGCTTATCGAGCCTGCTCTTAGAACATAAAAAACGCTGAAGCGTACTTTATATAGCGTCGGATGATTGCGTAAAAAAGGTGTTCAGTGTTAACCATTACTCTTGACCTCGTTTGTTCCTAAAGTAAATCCGCCACTGTCTTTAGCCGGCAATGGACGACTCCCAAGGACTTTAATACAAGGGGCCAGCACATCGCAGGATTTCCCGTTTACTTTCCAGTTTATAACCAGAGGCACTATACCCAGGAGCCCACCTAATCACAATACCTGTTCAATCTAAAACCAAAATAACTTCTATAGCGCAAATAGCGCAAACAAATATCTACGCCAAAAGCATCAGCTAACAGCGTAGCACGCAGCAAGCATTCTGTTGATAAACCAGTTTAAAGCAAGAAGGAAAAACTGCACTTGAAAACCTAGTTCACTAAAACCTGAAATTTTCGCTTAAAACCTGAAATTCACTTTAAACTTAAAACCTGAAATTGAGTGACGCTTAAACCTGAAATTGACTTAAGCCTAAAAGCTGAAATCGGCTTCAGGGGCCGTCCATAAATGACGTCACGCAATTTCGGCCGATTTTGAACCCCCTCCCCTCGTCACAAAATGTAACACCCTTGAAAAATGACGTAACAAAGCTCTGACCCCATCCCTAAAACGAAATTTCCATGGCGAAGCAAAATGCTGTTTCGTGGAACAAATAGGGAGAGCATGAATATTTTAAAATCTAACAGTGACCAAATAATTATTGAAATAATTATAAAATTATTAACAATGGTGCCCGTATACATTAAAGTAATACAAAACTAATGAAAATTTAATACTCACAAATAATGCTGTTATTGTTAAAATTAAATTGTTTTTATTTGTTAAAATTTAATTACACAGATATTACACCTCTCAGACCTGGTGTGACGTCACACCTCTCAGACCCCAAACCCATGTCACATCGTCACAAATTTTCGACCCCCTCCCCCTAGGTGCGTGACGTCATTTATGGACGGCCCCTAAGCTTCGATTTTGCTTATACGATTAAACTCGTTTGAACTCAGTTGACCAATCCATCTGAGACATCGCTCTATGGACAACCCCTCTGATACGACGCAGCGCTCGTGAAGAAGCTGGTGCCCTGAGATTAGCTTTAGAGTACCGCATTTAGATATTTATACGTTACCATTGCGCTTACATCTTCCACAATCTCTGTTAAAGTCAGGACTGTTCGCCAGAATGCGCTTTTAAACTGAGCAATACGCCAGTAAGCAACCATCGATAGCAAACAACTATAACATCGCTCCCTTTTACACACCTTTAAATCGGTTCGTACCCATGTTATATAAGCTCGATTCTCTCATCGTTGTAATAATAAAACGTCTGGAGCCACCATTTTCGGGGTAGTTGTTAACCAGCCCAATTCGCCGCCAAGCGGTGTGTTTTTCAAGTAAAATAAAATTATTACTAATATAAGTAATCGTGCTCTAAGGTTTGTTAAACACTGATTACTAAAGCTACTTTATAAACACCATTAGAAATTTGAAGTTTATGATTACGATTGCAAATTTCTGTTAGAGCAAAAACCCATATGATTGATTATCCAATCTTTCAAGACCATCATCGCTCGATATAAACACTTAGAACACTTAACTATCCTATCCTATGAGATCC
The DNA here is from genome assembly GCA_020284085.1 of Aporrectodea caliginosa. NCBI lineage: Eukaryota > Metazoa > Annelida > Clitellata > Crassiclitellata > Lumbricidae > Aporrectodea > Aporrectodea caliginosa. The sequence continues at coordinate 441,220 of JACEVL010000912.1, read as the reverse complement.
AATTTAGCTATTCTCAGCGGAGTTCGTGGCCTTGCCTAACCGAATAGTGAACAATGCTTGTAACCAAGTTGCGCCTGTGTCATCTTGTCTCTATTGAATAAACGAATGCTGATTGATTGCGAGAAAAGCACAAACGTTATTACAAACATGCCACAACAACGTTTACGTTAAAAGCAGACAACACCGAAAAAGCACAACATTGACAAAGAACACCTTAACGTCTACCATTCAACACTCGAAGACGACGATTTAAAGAAAGAAACGAAATAAAAACAAGAGAAACTTACAATTATTAATAGTAATTAGCAACTTCTATTGCGCCGATGTCTAATGCACAAGTCAAGCCGTAATCAGAAATTAGTCTGAACAGCTCTCACCGTTCAGTTAGCATAATTATACAGCCGTGATGATTTGGAGAAGACTAAGGATCTATTATACAGGACCGCTTTCCTGCTTTCTCTTATAGGACGAGCACTACGCTTAAAAGAGGTGTGTAATTATTCTGAATATTTCGTATGTATTAATACAGCTAAAAGACTTCAAACTACCGAAGATTGGCGGGGAATGCAGAGTTTAACGACATCTTATGTCAAAAAAACCCGTGGACGTCGAGAGAAATTATTTTGGCATAATACAGCCTTTTATCTACCAGAGTTGTTGGTTAGTTGCTGTTTAACGACACTGTGTCATAACAAAGATGATTAGCGTCGCCCTCCTCCTTTATCCAGGCTTGGGACTGGCACTGTCAGAGAGCGAGCCATGATCTACGGTTTGCGATTTTACAGCAAGTTTCGTACATTTTAAAATTAAGGTGCATGTATAAGATTGTGTCTAACAGAAATACTTTCCCCGAAGGATGGGCCCAGTCTATAGATTCACGTATGCATCTAACAGTCTTATTTAGCGCATTTTTAGAACAATTACACCTTGCAGAAATATCCAAGCTACACTACAACTAGCAAGCCAACATGACGGCATAAACGCTGCCAAGATTTCCATGGATATTCGATGAAACCCATCGATATGGGTCCCTCTTCGGATTGTGGGTCCTTATGTGGGTCCATATAGGAACACGTATGGAGCCTATCGGCAGGCTGGCAGAGTCAACATCCCACACACATATGTATGTATGTATGTATGTATGTATGTATGTATGTATGTATGTATGTATGTATGTATGTATGTATGTATGTATGCACTTGTTATAGCGCCACTTCAAGATTTCTACTCAGAGGCGCTCCCGACTACAGCGAGGACACTGAATCTGAGTTTCACGCCGAAGCGCATGAGCAATTGCGAGTGAAGGACTTGCCCAGGGTCCCTACGCGGCGGCTTGAGGTGGATTCGAACCCGAACCCGGCTGCAAGGCACCGAACATACCCCTACACCACCGCGTCCCACAATAAGTAGATGCACAGTAGATAACACAAGAGATAGCACAGTAGATGATAGCGGATAACAGCGAAAAGCGGACACTTAACATCTAAGCTAATGGCTCTAACACTCACACACAGAACTCTAAGGCAGCGAAGAGCACGCTGTAATATAAAGTAATATATACCTCCTCTGTATTCTGAAATCGGAAAACCACAGATATAAGAAAACGTCAACACACAACCCTAAACCCTCGGACATGATACAGCGTGTGTCGCGAATAAGCTGGTGCCCAGCGCTATGCTTGGATGGATGGATCCAGAGTTTAACGGCAGCTTATGACAACGTAGGCCGTTTCCGCCGACAAAGATCATTTTTGGCATATTACAGCTCTCTTAGCTTTAGAGCAGCGTATTTATATATAGCGTCAGACGAATGCGTAAAACAGGTGTTTAGCGTCAACCATTACTCAATACCTTTGTTTCTATAATGTATCAGCGAAAATTATTCAGGAGAAAAGTTACTGAGCTTACATAATAAATTATGGCGTAAAACGATTGCGTTATAAAGGTGTTCAGTATCAACCGTTTCTCATAGCCTAGTTTTTTTATAGTCCGACTACGAATCGACTCGATCTGCATTCTCCAGACAATCAGGGACCGTGGTTTATATAGAATCACACGGATACGTAAAAAAGGTGTTTAGTATCAACCATAACCCTCAAGAGAAAACCGAGAAGAAACAGGAGATGGAGACAACAACGGAAGCAAGTATACAGAGTGTCAGTATGCACGAGCGCCAAACAACACAAGTACTTCACAATACTGATAAGTACTGTTAATTGGCAAACAATCAGCACGCACACACTGACATACAATGCATTTAGTCTTGGCATTGGAATATCGTTCTCAAGTGTTGGCGGTCAATGTTGTTAGAACACATAACACTGTTAAAAACACTTTGTATGTGTTAGAGGAGATGCTGTTATTTCAGCAGCCTTTAAAGAAGACGTCTTTGACAATAAAATTATCCTAATTTTGAATCCTAATTCTTCACTCCTAAATTTAACCCTATTTTAAATCTTACTCTCTGAATCCTAACTGCTGGAACCCAATTATTCAATCCTAATTTTTTGTACTAATATTTAAACCTCACTTCCATAATTTGCAAATCATAATTTTGATCCTACTATTTATTGAATCCTACATTTTATCTGAATTTTTGAATCCTAATTCATCCATCCTAAGTTTTGCTCCTAATTTCTGAACTACTTTTGGGAGCCTGGTTTTCTCCTAATTTATAATAATTGCTTCTTATCCTAATTTGTGAATCCTGAATTTAATTCTGGTTTCTGAATCCTAATTTTTTAAATCCCAGCTTTTGAATACTAAGTCTTGAATCCTAAGAGATCACATGTGCCGTGGGAAGAAAATATTATAATTATTAATATTTAAGTATTCTTTATAAGCACGTCATCTTTGTTCTCGGAATGTCCCAGAAAGCTCTGAACAATATTGCCTGTTTAAATTCCATCCGTGTCAGCTTAATTAACACAAATAAACGAATTTGATTGGTTTATAGATTGATTAAATGGTCGTAGTTATTATTTACCTTTAACAGCTTCTGCCGATTGAACAATGTCTGCGATAGCTGCTGCCACTCGCTTCGAAATAGTGGCCATCATCTGCTTGTTTTCCTGTGTAGGTCTTTGAATGATCTACGAAAACCCAGGCCACACAAGAAACTGATGTAAAAACCAATTCTGTATAAGGATAGGACACTCTATGCAATTAATACAACGTTCGTACACTCCCAGTCTAGGTAATTAATACGAGCTCTCACACTCTTAGACACTTTCATGTGGGTAGGTGCTGAATGGCTTTATATATATTACAAACTGGGATACAGTATTGAATTGGATACAGTATTGAATTGGATAGAGCGTTCCCTTTAGACACCTTTAAAACGTTGTCAACCGATGCTATAAAAGGATCCTTAAATTGACAACGTGTTGAATTGAATTATGCTTATGTAGTGGTAAACATACTAATTACACGATTGACTACAGCTGTCGCCTTAGACACCTTTAAAACGTTGTCAACCGATGCTATATAAGTATGGGACACGAAAGGCGATTGATATGTAGTTACGATACGCTTAATAACTTCATTGCAATAATAAATATGCCTAATAATTAGGAACCGCTTTCGCGAAGACCTTGCGTTAATGCAACTAATTGTTTTTCACACACGGTAAAAAAGGCAGTTTCCTCAGACACCTTTAAAACGTTATCAACGGAAGCTATATAGAACTAAAACACAATAACCGAACAGGTAACTTGTAAGTACGGATTCAATCCTCCTCCCCTGAGATGGTTACTGTGTAGGGACCTTGAGCAAGTCTTTCGCTCACAATTGCTCAGTGCCATAATAATAACAAAAACAATAACAATAAAAATAATAATATAAAAAAATAATAATAAAGGCGTACTAATGACTAAGTCTATATTGTATTGTTCTGTTAAACACTGTTGTATTTGAGGTGCTTTATAAATTCATTCATTCTGAGAATTTATATAGTGCCTCTTCAAGATATCTACTCAGAGGCACCTGAGTAGATATCAGAGATGGGTAACTAAACAATTAGATTCTAATCAATTAGTTAATCGATCAGAAAATTCTAATTCTAACTGATAAGCTACAATATTTTGCTAATTCTAATCGATTAGCAATTTAACTAATCAAGCCCATCTGTTGTAGATATCTTGAAGAGGCGCTAAATAAATGTTCATTTACACTACATTATACCCACACATACAAATTTTTAGATTCAATTACACAGAGCGGCTTCCTACCAGATTAATCTGCTCCAGTAGTTCCTTGTAAGCCATTCCACATCCGTTTCCAGCATCCAGGATGCGACGCTTCAGATGTTGGTCGTCAACGGCAACTGCTGCTCCCTAGCAACCAGGCACACACCTCAGTAACTTAGCAACAGTACGAGATAGTAGGATTACTATTACCAGAAAGCAAATTAATAGCAATTCTTACTTGCAACAGGAATGATTGATCATCCGTTGTTTTTCTCAGTATTGTATTGTATTTATAAATTTATAAAGCGCCTCTCACAGTGAACACCAATCAGAGGCGCACCCAGTGCGAAAGACTCCGAGCGAAAAGAGTGGTCTTAAGACAATGAATAGAAGCACCTGGCCCACCAGATAGCATCAAGGAACGAGTTGATGAAGGGAGTTGGTTCCATAGTGAAGGGCCAATGAAGGCAAACGCTCGAGATTTAGCCATAGTAGTCCTTGCTCGTGGGACAAGAAGGTCAAGGCGATCAAGTAGCGTCGATCATTATTATCGATCATTACCATCATGGATCATCATAATTTTTATCATGACCACTGATCACCAATATCATCATCATCATGATCCTCATTATCATTAACAATCCTCATCATCATCATTGATCCTCCTCCTCGAACCTCATAATCCTCCTCCTTGATCCTCATGATCGATCCTCGTAATCATCATCATCGTCATAGATCGTCATCATCGTCAATCCTCATCATTAGCATGATCATCACCGTCACAGCAATCTCTTTTAAGACCTGAAAAACTACAACACAACGGAAAAGACGAATACCTTGCACGCTCGAAGCAGATCGAAGATGGCCTTTCGTCCCATGTTTGCAGCAACAATCACATCCTCCTGGCGACACGAGTTGCCAGCGGCAACAGCCTTGGCCGTTGCCAAGGTGATAGGCTTTGTGGCCAGCATCAGTTCATCTGGGCTCAGCTTCTTTTCGACATGCTCCGTCGAAACATACGACTACAAACATTCAACGTAAATAAATGCATACTTACATACCGTAAAGCATACAAGGTCCATAGTAATAAATATAAATTATTTTAGGTACATAGTAATAAATTTAAATTATTTTAGGTCCATAGTAATAAATACAAATTATTTTAGGTCCCTTGTAATAAATATATTTTATTTTAGGTCCATAGTAATAAATACAAATTATTTTAGGTCCATAGTAATAACTATAAATTATTTTAGGTCCATAGTAATAAATTTAAATTATTTTAGGTTCATAGGAATAAATATAAATTATTTTAGGTCCATATTAATAAATATAAGTTATTTTCTGATGTTGTGGACACCTCTTTTAATGCTCTTGATCTGCCTATAACAACTGCTGCCTTTCGTCGCCTTCAACTCACATGAAGTAACTCATCTAAATGTCATTACGAAAGAATATATTAACAAAACAATGCACAGTAAGCTGAAAGAGACACCAGTGGTGGAACCACGCACACACGTGGAACCAACCAACGGATTCCCGTCGACAGCTGACAGATGGCATGGATGTTCAGAGTCTCTGGACCAAGTTGCGTCGATAGAGTAGAGCGACGACAGGTGACAGCGTTCGCAAACACGGTGACTATGCCGATGAGCAGTCCCTCATTGGTGGAAGATGACGTATGTGTGGCCAGCCGTCGGGACACAAGGAGCATGCAGAAAAAGCATTTGCTGCGTGTAGATTGAAGAGCCACTGGTCACTAACGGTAGAGGACATAACATCACTTGGACTAACACTACGGGCAGCAAAGGACTTGACAAATGATCGAGGACAATGGAGACAATTTATTCGAACCCATCGCCGCCAAATGGATGTCGTCACAAACTGATGATTATGATGACCCCTAAGTGAATTTACATAGGAGCATAACCCCTAAGTGAATTTACATAGGAGCATAACCCCTAAGTGAATTTACATAGGAGCATAACCCCTAAGTGAATTTACATAGGAGCATAACCCCTAAGTGAATTTACATAGGAGCATAACCCCTAAGTGAATTTACATAGGAGCATAACCCCTAAGTGAATTTACATAGGAGCATAACCCCTAAGTGAATTTACATAGGAGCATAACCCCTAAGTGAATTTACATAGGAGCATAACCCCTAAGTGAATTTACATAGGAGCATAACCCCTAAGTGAATTTACATAGGAGCATAACCCCTAAGTGAATTTACATAGGAGCATAACCCCTAAGTGAATTTACATAGGAGCATAACCCCTAAGTGAATTTACATAGGAGCATAACCCCTAAGTGAATTTACATAGGAGCATAACCCCTAAGTGAATTTACATAGGAGCATAACCCCTAAGTGAATTTACATAGGAGCATAACCCCTAAGTGAATTTACATAGGAGCATAACCCCTAAGTGAATTTACATAGGAGCATAACCCCTAAGTGAATTTACATAGGAGCATAACCCCTAAGTGAATTTACATAGGAGCATAACCCCTAAGTGAATTGCACACACAGACATACAGACACATACACAGACATACAGACACATACACAGACACACACACACAGATATACAGACACACAGACACACACACACACACAGATATACAGACACACAGACACAGACACACACAGATATACAGACACACACACAGACACACACACAGACATACAAACATACACACATATATACATACACAGGCACACATGTAGAACAAAGCATGAAAGCCAGTTGGGTCCCCTCACCCTCATCTCCTGCCCAATGGCCTCAATGGATGACTCCAGTGCCTGCGTTCCCCTTGCTGCCTCATCCTCAACGGTCTTCACAGTCTTCAGCAGCGAAGTCACGTTCGTCACCATCACCTGTCAATCAAAGACCATTCCTTACACAAACTATTCAAATTTGCCACCTGTCAATCAAATGCTACTTGCATAAATTATTATAATTTATAACCTGCCAATCAAAGACCGTTTGCACAAACTATTCAAAATTGCCACCTGTCAATCAGAGAATACTTGTATAAATTATTAAAAGTTAAAATCTGCCAATCAAAGACTATTTGCATAGCATAACTAATTAAAACTAGCCAGATTATTAAAATGTAATGCCTATCAATCAACATATTCATAAATTAAAATGTATCACCTGTCAATCAAAGACCATTTTCTGCACAAATTATTCAAATATGCTACCTATCAGTCAAAGGCTACTTCCATAAATTACCTAAATTACAACAATTACCCAAATAACAAAAATAAAGAGATAATCAAATTACAATAGATTGCCGTTTCTTTAAGGAAATTCATTCATTTATTTATTCATATCGAACATTTATATAGCGCCCTTTCGAGAAAACTACTCAGAGGCACTCCCAGCTCCAGCTCCCAGCTCCAGCACGGCTAAAAACAACAGTCTCAAGGTGAGAAAAGCACTTAGGAGAGAAGGTCCTGGGAAAGAGGCGAAGCTCCAGAGGGATTCCAGGTTGAGGGACCCACCACCGAGAAATCAGTTCGAAAGTCTATTCGACTGTACCTTGGCCGAGTCCTTAAGGGTGGACATGGAGGGATCCTGAGGAGTCTTTCCGGACGCGTTCTTTGTGGCACTGATGAGATCGGCCAGAGCAGAAGCCACGTCTTTGACAGCATTTATCAGAAGCACCTAGATAACGCACAATGAAATAAGAACAAAATACAACAATGACGACAGCGATGTAACAGTTTAGGCTATGACTTAGGGCAATCTATGGTTAAGTTTAAGTTGTGGATTTATGACTATGTAAACGTTTAGGGTTATCACTTATAGCTATCTAAGGTTAAGGTTGGGATACAGTTTCATGGGGTAAGGGTTCCAAGACCATTAGCGTCGCCCTCCTCCTTCATCCAGGCTTTGGACTGGCACTGTCAGAAAGCGACCAGTGGCGGAGATGGTTCCATAAGGGTTAAGGGTTATGGCTTATGGCAGGGAAGGAGAGCTTTTTTAGGGTGTGTGCCAAAATGTCACTAAAACATAAAAAAAATACTGTTGCGTGCCCCTTGGAACTTTGCAGTATGTTTGTCTCATGTAGGTTTTAACTGACGAAGTGTAACAAAAATGAATTAAAAGACATTATTTCAAAGATGGTTTTAGCAATTTGGTGTCACAATAAAGTCCTTCATAAAAGAAAACGTGGATTCCTACAGTGAGCTTGCATTTCTAAGTTTTAAATAAATTTTTGGGAACGCTCCAAATTCCGCTTGCTCAAAAAATGTGAACGCTTTGCCATAGGCTCGGCTTATGGTTATCATCCCTGGCTTATGGTTATCTATAATGATATGATATAATTATATCAGGAACACATGATATAATCTATGGTTATCTATATCAAATGCCATAATATGGTTATAGTTTCATGGTTCCGTATGGGTTACGGTCACGAAGTTTGTTTCTTATGGTTTTCGTGGACAAGAGACATCATAATTATGTAAGTCGGTTATCTTCTTATATATATAGTAAATGATCGAGTTTAATAAAGGTTTCGAAAACGAGCGCTTCTATCAATTTCTTGCTTTGTTGGATAGTTGCTGTTTAACGACAAAGTGTAATGACAAAGAAGATCAGCGTCGCCCTCCTCCTTCATCCAGGCTTGGGACTGGCATGACCACAAAATGTTTAACGACATCTTATGGTTGCTATGAGAGCGAGAGGTACCGAGATCGAGTTCCGTAGGCGGACATGCTTTGTAGGCTGCTATTAGCGCCGTGTATCGCAGGTATCACGAAATAGAGTATCCGTCCTAGGACTATCCGGGGGATGTATGAATTTATCCCCCCGGATGGAATAAACCGGTTTAGACTATCCGGGGGATAAACCGTTCTATCCCCCCATCGGTATACGCATCACGATAGCCTCGGCGAAAATCCAGTCAAAATCACCAAAAACGAAGTAGACTGATTTCAGGTCGACTTACAAAGTGAAGATACACAATTTAAAAATGTTATGTGTACAATAAATCCAAACAGTACGACTGAATACACTTAGAAACCGCCAAAAATTCAAACTAAACCGAATACTCCATTTCCATAAGGGGGATACTCATTTACGGGATACTCTATTTCGTGACACCGGTCCCGGCCGCAGATCGTACGTTACTTTAAACCCATGAACCGACCTGAGCTTCTGGTTGTTCTGAGCCAAGTGAGGCTGCACCATGTTTGACGCAGTCGGCCAGTTTCGTGATCGTCATGACTGCATTCTGGGCGGCGGATGCGAGGTGTTCCTGATTGGCGGCAGCACCTGCGACGAGGGTCTTTGTGTCCTCGACCAATGCCTTGGCCGTCTTTAGGATGTTCTCTCTGCAATAGATAACCACTGCGGTTTAAGAGTGGGGAGAAGAGATGTTCCTGTAAAGCTAAGCAGTTGAGACATATGGACAGATAGAGGGACGGATAGAGAGACAGAAACATATAGAATGACAGACACACAGAGAAACAGACACATAAAAACAGACACAGACAGACAGCAACAGAACGACAGACACAAATGGACACACAGAGACAGACAGACATAGACAGAGACAGACAGACATAGACAGAGACAGACAGACATAGACAGAGACAGACAGACAGACAGAGACAGACAGACATAGACATACAGACATAGACAGAGACAGACAGACATAGACAGACAGACATAGACAGACAGACAGACATAGACAGAGACAGACAGACATAGACAGACAGACATAGACAGAGACAGACAGACAGAGACAGACAGACATAGACAGAGACAGACAGACACAGACGGACACGGACCCACACAGACAAATACTGACACACACAGACAAACACGGATAGACAGACAGACAGACAGATCAACAGACAGGCACACAGACAGATACACATAATAACATCGAAGAGCAGTCAGTTCCTTAAAACTCCTGTTAAAATTAGTGTTGCAAACGTTTTTCATGTGGTTAAGAGAGATTTTAGCTGAACTGCAAATACAACAGCAAGTATGGCATACTACATGTATGTAGTTCACACTCGTATTTTGTAGTGTTTAATGCAAAGCCTTAAGCCAACGCGGCCGCAATGAATACATTGACTGTACACTTTCGATAGGAAAATGAGACGGCGAGGGAGAGGACTGGCCACCCGCCCATGTATGCCAAGGCTAAGAAAATGAAGTCGCTAACACTTCATACCCATGTTTACTCCAGAGCTAGCTTAATTTAAGGGACTGCTATTCTTCTTTCAAACAGAGATCGCCATAGCAAAACGTTTGCATTAACATTAACATTTTACAATATACTCCGAAACGATTTTTAGACACCTTTAAAACGGATGAATACGACTCAATTTATTCGTAACTTTTTAATTGGAAACAGTCATTTTACCATCCCAGGTTTCATAGGGTCGATGTTAACGGCAGACGTAAGATGCCGCCAAGCAATTACAAATTATTAACTATTGAGATGATTTATTATAATAATTAATATTTTGTTTTGCATTTGTTAGACCTATCAGGGCAAAGTCACTACGTCTGAATCTGAATATGAAATTTTCACAAATTATAAACTATATGGCTTTATTTAACAACGTAGATTAATAGTAAACGTTGACGTCAGCTACGCTTATACAGTGAATCACGGGAGCCGATTGGTTAGAGAGCTGCCTTGTAACGTGAAGTAGAGGGTTCGAGCCTTTCTTCACACGTTTAATAAGTCGTTCACTTACAGTGCTTTGCGCCTCGATTTCAGATTTTCTAATTCTCCCGGAATATGACCCTGGGCCGCCCATTTAGTATGTACGAAGAAATCCGGAAAAATAGGCCCCTCCACTATCTATGCGCGCGTGTACTTTTTACACTCCCCACCTGCGTACGTACACTTAATGACACCCCGCCGAATCCTATGGAACGGTCTATATTTAATATATGCAGAAACAATCGTTAATAGCAGTCAGAGGTATACCGTGGCATACAAGTTACACCTCTCCCACAGTCCCACTTCTCCCAGTAGTACTTGTTTGATAGCATGAACACTAAGCTAATCCGAGGGCAGTCACATGTATGAAGTGGCCCTTCACTTTTCTTAGCCTCGGCATATGACTGCGTGTGCCGGTCCTCTTGCAGTTACAAATACAATTAAAGTTACAGTTACAATCAATGTTACAATTACAATTACAATTAATGCTACAGTTACAGCTACAATTAATGTTACAGTTACAATTACAATTAATGTTACAGTTACAGTTACAATTAATGTTACAGTTACAATTAATGTTACAGTTACAGTTACAATTAATGTTACAGTTACAGTTACAATTAATGTTACAATTACAATTAATGTTACAGTTACAATCACTGTTCCAGTAACAATTAATATTACAGTTACAATCAATCTTACAGTTACAGTTACAATTAATGTTACAATTACAATCAATGTTACAGTTACAGTTACAATTAATGTTACAATTACAATCAATGTTACAGTTACAGTTACAATTAATGTTACAATTACAATCAATGTTACAGTTACAGTTACAATTAATGTTACAATTACAATCAATGTTACAGTTACAGTTACAATTAATGTTACAATTACAATCAATGTTACAGTTACAGTTACACTGTACCTGTGGTCGTTGAATGATTCGTCGGGATCTGCATTGAGTGTTCCTGCCGTAGCGAACATGATCGTCGTATCGAGGTCTCCAATGATTCCACTGACCGTGCTGGCCGCATTGATGCACGCCTGCGTTCCCTTCGCACCCGACTGCAACGCCGCTAGGACGTTAGACACCTTCAGAAAAGAACCAACGGATCTTATAAAAACCCAGAGGGATCATTATTTCTCTATCTGATTCCTTGCTACTACCAGCTTCGTCAGCTTAGAGTGGTCTTCCGTTCTTTAACCCTTTGGAGGTGAGGTGAAGCATTGGAACGTATTGGGGTATGACATACCCCAATACATATTTTTACTTGCAAGTCGAAATATCAACTACATAACATTAATTGTGAGCTAAGGTATAGTTCTGTAACGAATTATCAGTTAAACTGGTAATTATCGGGAACAAATTACTGTTTTCAATCATAATCAAAATGGCCAGCGCGTTGACGCACAAAATCAAAGCGGCCCTTGCTTGAAACATGTAACGTTTGAGCACACGTGACATAATACCCGTACTAATAGATCAATTTTGCATCGATGCAACACTATAATATATAATATCTTATATCCACAAAATATTCTATTATCGCCCAATTTTTCTGCACTGAGCCGTTACTTTTTTTGGCCTCTGTTTACTTACAGGAGCTCTGCTGCTCCACCGTGAGCGTCCAGCGCCGTGGTTCTCTCCGCTCCTCTAAGCAGGTTGAGCTTCTTGTTCCCCGGTCACGGACAACTATTATGCAGCGCCGTGCCTTTTCTGTTGCTGGCCCTGCAATCTGGAATGGGCTCCCTGTGGATCTACGCTTAATGTATAGAGCCCTTGCGGCCACGTTATTCTCTAACCTAAGACTGTTCTCTTTAGCCGGGATTTGATCGGGAGCACTTCTGAGTAGATGATCTTGAAGGGGCGCTATATAAATCTCTGAAATGAATGAATGAATGTTTCTCTATCTCGATAACTGTGACACAGATCGTACTCTGACAGTGCCAGTCCAAAGCCTACATGAAGGGGAGGGCGACACTAATGATCTTTGTTATCACAGAGTCGTTAAACTGAAACTGCTGCTTTCTATCTCAAGTGGGACCATGTAGATGATTGGTTACAGATGTCGCCATAGACACCTTTAAAACCGCACCAACCCGTGCTATATAAGGATGAGACACGACATGTCATTAATAGAGTTGCAGTGTGGTGAATCGTTTTGTAACACTGAGAGTATGGGTTCAATCCCTCTGAGACGATTACTACGTAGTCTGTGCTATATAATTATGGTCCTTAAAGAAGTACTTCATGCCAATAGGTTTAAGCGCTCGCCTTGGACACCTTTAAAATGGTTTCAACCGATGCTATATAAGACACGATAGGTGTATAACAGTAAGAGAGTCAACGGCCTTTGATGTCATAAGACGACGTTAAACGTTGGATTAAAAAAACATAAGAGAATAAGAATAAGATGAACTACTTTGTGTTACAAAAATATTGAATATTAGTGAAATTGTAAAGCTCTGTTTGACACATTTGATGGTGTCATTCGGACGCTATAAGTTTCTTGTAATCATTTAATTGTATCTTTTTTTGTATTGTGGTCAACGGCCTTTGGTGTCATAAGACGACGTTAAACGTTGGTATAATAATAAAACAGTAAGAGCTGTAGTATGCCAAAAAATAATCCTTGTCGGCGGCAACGGCCTATGTTGTCATAAGCTGCCGTTAAATTGTGGACACACAATAACAGTATTCTTTCCCACACACGGTCTCTATGTAACAAGAGGGGCACTGTATAAGATTGGCTGGACCGGTCTCCTTGTAACGTGAAGAGTACGGGTTCGATCCTCCTCCCCTGAGACGGTAACTCTGTAGGGACCTTGAGCAAATCAGTCACTCACAATTGCTCAGCTCATCGAACATACTGACCCCGCGTGTGTAGTAACTGAAATAATAATACTAATACTAATCCTTACTGCTAATAATAATAATAATGATTATTAATTTTTAATTGTTTCGCGACATCTAGCGTCTACCATGAACATTCAACTTAAATTGCACCCCGTAAAAAGAGAAGATTGTCATTGAACGCGTGATAATTAAATAGCATCTGATGCGTACGTTTTAAAGGTGTCTAATATTATCATCGATTGATGCTTGAAAAATTCAACGTTAACGGCAGACGTGAAGTGTCGCTAGGCAATATTAAACTCTTATAATTTTAATAATAAAGATAATTAGAGTAATCATTATTACCATTATTGCTGCAAAAATAACAATAAAAATAAATAATAACAAAAGCCTTCCATTATTTATTACCAAAGGTCCTCAGACTTCAGCTCCCAGGTCAAAGACAAAACCTTTCCCGGGTAAATTACTGGAAATTGCCGATTGGAACGAGAGGTCGCCTTAGACACCTTTAAAACGGTGTCAATGGATGGTATATAAGGATGGGACTAGAGAGACGATTAATTAACCACGATATGACGGCGTCGTTAAATAAACGAATTTAAGTAAGACGATTAATCAGATGTATTTGAGTCATTTTTCCGGTAACATGGTAAATAGGCGACCTATTGTCCGCCTATTGTCAGACTTCTATGGCGCCATGGATAGTGGTCAGATAACCCTTCTAGCCCTATTTGATGTTAGCGCTGCTTTTGACTCTGTTGACCATTCTATCCTCCTTCAACGCCTCTCTATTTCTTTTGGACTGACTGGTAAACCATTAGAATGGCTTCGTTCTTTCCTTACAGATCGTACTAACTGTGTAATTGCTGGCTCCTCTAGGTCCCGCTGGGTCCTGCCCTTTTTGGTGTACCTCAGGGGTCAGTGTTGGGCCCTTTGCTTTACATACTTTACACATCTGACGTTAGCTCCCTATTACTGTCTTTTGGACTCTTGCACCAGCTATATGCTGATGACATACAAGCATACGTCCACTGCCGTGCAGTTGATGCAGTGGCCTCTGTTGGGCTGATGTGCCGTGCCATTGATGCCCTTTCTGATTGGATGGCCTCAAATCGCTTGCTTTTGAATCCATCCAAAACCCAGTTCATTTGGCTTGGTGGTCGCAGACAGTTGGCTGGTGTTGACCTACACCTGTTGGCCGAGACCTTCCCCCATATTGCCTTTTCGCTTACTGTTCGTGACCTTGGGGTGACACTTGATCAGGAACTTAGTCTTTCGCAGCACGTCAACCTGATCACACGAAGCTGTTACTACCAGCTCCGTCAGTTGCGTGTTGTCCTGAGGTCCCTCTCCCATGATGCTGCTGTGGTACTTGTCCACGCCTTCGTCACCAGCAGAATTGATCATTGTTGCTCGGTTCTTGCTGGTCACCCATCTGGCTTAATAGGGCGTCTTGACCGGGTCCTTCGTTCTGCTGCTCGGCTTATTGGTCATATTCCCAAATATGCCCCAGTTTCTGCCTACATGCGTGATGTATTGCACTGGCTTCCTGCCTCGCAACGCATATCCTATAGGATAGCTGCACTTGTCTGGCGGTGTCTCACTGGTAGTGCTCCGTCCTACTTATATGATCTTTGTCGCCCGGTTTCCGACTTAGCCTCTCGTCGAGCTCTGCGCTCTTCGACTAAGGGGGAGCTATTGGTCCCTCGGGCCCGCTCCTCGGTCAGACAGCGTCGAGCCTTTTCGGTTGTTGGCCCTCCACTTGGAATGGGCTGTCGCTTACGTTACGCTTACTGCCCCGGAATGATTTGCCTGCTTTCTACCAACTTCTAAAGACCTTTCTGTTTGGCCGTGGCTGGGCTGGGAGCGCCTCTGAGTAGGTTTCTTGAAGAGGCGCTATATAAATATTCGGAATGAATGAATGAATGAATGAAATTCACTAATTCAACAAGCCAAAAAATTTCTTTCCAAATATTTTTTTCTTTTTTGGAACAAATCTTGAACATTTCTATTTCACAAATATATATTTGGTTTTGCACTAATATGTAAATGTAAAAAGTTTTTGGTAGAAAAAATTGCCTTACTAAAATATTTATCCACTCCGTTACTGTATACATATGAGATCTGTTGTATACAGTGTACAGCTTCTGTTGTGTATTTTGACATGCCAATATGCTTTTAGTATTAATATTTATAAAATACAAATAAAAGAATTAGAATACATATAATTATTTGATTCCATCACAGTTTCATTTATTTAAAAAAAGGTCCACTCAGTTACGGAAATAGAAGCAATTAATGTTAAGTTGAATAAATTTTTTTGCCCAAACAACTGAAAAGAAATCACTTTAGCCAATCATTCCCAGTGATCGTATAAACAGAAAACACTAAAATATTTATGGCATTGTCTTAAAAATCTGCTCACAGCATCAAAATACCACACCATTTAGCCTATATTAAGTCCACTCCGTTACTATCTTTCGAGTGTCGAGCACAATTTTTCCCCTCCGCTACATTGCTGTCCCATGCACTACCAAATAAATGTTAACGGAATGGACAGGTAACGGAGTAGACCATTTGTGTTGCAGCACAGTAAATACCATATTATCACTCACGCGTCCACATAAATCCTCGTTCAAATCATTATTTGCTTATATAATAATAATAATATTATTATTATTATGCCTATTATTTGTAATACAAATACGACTATCTGAGCCTCAGATTCACATTTTGGCGTAACCACTTGAACGTTAGAAATTTAAAAAATAATAATAATGAATAATAAAATAATAAAAATAATAGTAATTATTGAAAGTGATTTAACGTACGTTCTCGAGGACTTTTCTCGCTCGTTCGTTGAGGTCTCGTTTGGCAAAAGCATCCGATGGGTTGCACTGAAGACTGCCTGCCTCCGAGACCAGATCAACGCAACTGTTGCCCAGCTGTTGAACGGCCGTCTTAATTCTTCCCCCAACCTACACCAGAAACATCAACAAGGGTCTCTCTCATTTTTCAATTGGTTATTCCATTAAACCTGCGCTTAATGCCCTGCGCGTCATGGTGGCACCAGAGATGGGCATAATTAGTTAAATAGTTAGTCGACAGGGGTGTATCCAGGAAAACACTTTGGAGACGGTTTTGAGTTTTAAAGGGGTTTTCCATTGGAAATTGTTATATTTTTCTACATTTTTAGCTTTAATAACAGTAAGGCATTTATTTAGGGAGTTTGAACCCGTAAAACCAACCCATGATGTGCTCATGGCTACAGAAATTTGCAAATTGATTAGAATGAGCTACTGAAACTTGCTAATTGATTAGAATTAGAATTAGATGTTTGTTGTTAAGATGTATATACACCAGAGTGCGGATATGCAATTGGTTTTAATAAAGAATATACTTACTTACTTACTTACTTACTATTCGATTAGCTAATTGATTAGTTACATTGCTAATCAATTATAATTAGCTACGGAAATTTGCAAATCCATTACAATTAGAATTAGCAAAATCTTGTAGCTAACAGTGATATTTTCGTTAACGAAAACTAAAATTAGAAGTAAAAATAAAGGATTTCGTTAACGAAAATTAGAAGTAAAAGTAGGAATTATTTTGGCTTCTAAAACGAAATTAGGAATTGAATTATGAATTATTTGCAGAACTAAAATTATAAATGAAATTAGGAATTATTTTCAGAAGTAAAATCATTTTACTTCTTGTGGCCCTTAAGTTGAGATGAAGGCGAGTATATCGCATGCGATTCAAATACATAATCCATCGAAAATCTCTGGTTGAGATGAAGGTGCCACGCAAACCATTCTATATGCAATATACTATCTTTGGTCTTCGTTGTCTAATAACAGTCCCGCCTGTGTACCAACCTAATAACGATCTCAGTTGCGTACATTTTATTTCGGGTTAAATTTCTTAAGTATGAGTTTATCGAGAATGTTGGCCGGAAGAAAGTGAGATAGCCCAGTTTGGGAGTTTTCCATTTTTACGAAAGTAGAGGCTGATCTACCAAACGGTAAAAATGACGGAATTTGTGGGACACTTGCGCTTGCTGGGAAGAACACAAGCAATATGGTAACATTGGTTGCTCATATGCTACGCTTGCATAAAGAAGCGCACCAAACTTATATAGAGAAAAAACAAAAACTGTCTGAATTAAAGCAAAGGGTGAAACGTAAGTCTAGCAATGCAGCAGATATGCTAGCGTCGCTGTAGGTCCTGAAAATGGGAGATTGCTTGTCAACGTCAAAGCAAAGTTCATCTGCATTGCAGAAATTTAAATTACTCAACATTAAACTAAAGTTGCAAACAACATCAACATTGTCCAGCAGCAGCAATCAAGACTTTGTAACAACTCAGATGGATCGATATTTGCCAGACATAAAAGAGAATGATACTAGGAATCCTCTTGCTTTCTCGAAGGAAAGGCGAACTTCGTACAACAAAATTGCACCATTGCAAAGGATCTTCTGTCAGCTCCAGCCTCACAGGCCTTTGTGGAAAGAATTTTTTCTGTAGGCCCTATGTAGATTCTTGACTGATGGACGAAGAAATCGCATGAAAAATCTCTGGAAATGAGAGCGTTCTTGAAATTGAACAAAGATATCTTATACATGCAAGTAGTAACGTTAAAATACTTTTTACTGCACTGAAATTAATAATTATTTGGAAAACTAAAATAAGAAGTAAAGTTAATTGAGAACTAAAATAGGAATGATAAGTAAAATTATTTGTGAAGTAAAATTAGAATTAGAAGTAAAATTCAAGGATACAGAACTGAATTAAAACTGAATTAGGAATTATTTTGAGAAGTAAAATATCACTGGTAGCTAATTGACTAGAATTAGAAGTTTTTCTAATCAATTAGTCACCAAGTCTCCAAAGGGCCAAAGGATGTACCCACCTGTGGATTAGCGCTGGTGTGGACGGCTCCGTGGCAGCTGTTAGCAAGCACGTTGTAATCTCTCGTCAGGAGGTTGGCTAGGCCTCCAAGTTCTTGAACGTTCGTCAACGATTTACTCATCTGAACAAAACAGTTACAAGATTGATGTGAGGAGGATTGGATGAGTAGGACGAGGAGAAAAAGGAGGAAGAGTAGGAGGAGAATGAGGATGAGGAGAAGGAAGAGGAGGAGGAGGAGGAAGAAGAGGAGGAAGAAGAGGAGGAAGAAGAGGAAGAAGAGAAAGAGGAAGAGAAGGAGGAGGAGAAGAGGAGGAGGAAGATGATGAGAAGGAAGAGGAGGAGAAAGAGGAGGAGGAGGAGGAGAGAAACAGGAGGAGCAGGTGGAAGGAGGAGGAGAAAGAGGAGGAAGAAGAGAAACAGGAGGAGCAGGTGGAAGGAGGAGGAGAAAGAGGATTAAGGAGGACGAGGACGAGGAGGAACACGAAGCAGAGGAGATGGAGGAGGAGGAAGAGAAAGTGGAAGGAGAAAGATGATCTAGCCTGAGAGGCAGACAAGGGTACGAAGCGTTAGATACTTCATCTGCTTAGCCTCGGCATATAAGGATGCATGGTCAGTTCTTTAAAACGTCCTATAAACGCCCGGGAGATGGTTGAATGGTAACACACTGTCAGCAAGATCAAAAGGACGCAGGTTCACTACCCACTAACGCCATAAGGTTGACTCAGCCTTCCACTCCCTAGTTGCAACTGTAAAATGAGCAGTAGGACAGATGGACGCCCTGCAGGCTGCCATACAGTAAAATTCAACTCCCGTTAAACTTGTTATCATCTGTTACTACTATATCATGTAATCTTACTGCTTATACTCATCAGCTTGAATTAATAGATGAATATTATCATTACTATATTATCAATCAATCAATTTTCGTTTATTAATAAAATACAGCCCGTAAAAACAAAGTTTTTACTATATCCATCTAGTATCCTATAATGCGTCTTACGAAGCAGTTACCTCTACAAATATATAGTACGCGTTCATTTTACGACATAGCGTGCGTTTAATCAGGCAGCGCGCCCGTTTTTGTTGCGGCCAATGACAACGCTGCGTATCGGAAAAGGGATTCCCCGATTCGAAAAGTTGAGTCCCCGATTCTATAAGCTTGCCTTTTTGGGGAGCTGAAATTTTTATAGAATGAAGTGTCTGCGAGGGCGAGTCTATCTGCCAAGTTTCAGGACGATTGAATGATTGTAAGTGATCGAATTAGTCGTCGCAAGATTTGACTTTTTAGCCTGTGGCTCAAACAAACAAACAAGATTTCCGTAAGTTAAACTAGATGGATAAAAATAAGCTGACAAGTATGCAACTTATGCATTGATAACCTAAGGTCTTATTGGATGTCTGAAGATTTAAATAAGGCAATGTTTAGATAAAATCACAACTATATATATAGGCATGTTATACATATTGGACTATTAGTGCTATAATTGAGGAAAGAGAATCAATATATATTTTGATATCATTAATTAATAATTAAGAAACATCGATCGTAGTGACTTGTGACTCCTACCATTTCCTGTGCTGTTCGTGCTATCTGTTTGGCCATTCTCACCATATCCGTCTGGTAATCGACGAAGGACCGATCGTCCTGAGGAGGGAAACGCTCGTCAACCTTAAATCACAACAAAACACATTAAGAAAAAGCAACATTCCCTTAAACACCTTTTTATTGCCTTGCATTGGCGTATATGTATCAGAAAAAACACAAAACAGCAGTCTACTCCGCCAATGCTCGTAATCTGGCAGTGCCCGTCCCAATTATAACGGAGGAGGGCGACGCTAACGATCTTTACTATCAGTGTCGTTAAATCGAAACTACTACTAAGAGCAGTCTCTTAAACACCTTTTTATCAACCTACACTGGGCCTATATATATAAGAAGACGATTAATGAAATAAGTTTGATCCTTAAATTCATGATCTTGCCAAGCAACGCATATCGTCCTTGTTACGCAGGCGTCGTTAAAATAAATAATAATAAAAAGAGCAGTCCCTTAAACACCTTTTTAGAGCCTCGCCCTCGCCCTATATATAAAAGAGCTGCGGTCCGTTAAGCTAGTTCGAAGGAAAACTAGGAGTTCTGTCAATTAAAACTGAATAAGAGAGCAGTCTCTTAAGCTAGCCCTGGGTGGGTACGAAGTGTTAGCGACTATATTTCCTTAGCCTCGGCATATGAGGGCGGGAGGTCAGTCCTCTCTCTCGCTGTCTCAGCTTCCCACCAACAGTGTACAGTCAGTGTACTCATCATAGCTGAGTTTTGCTAGCGGGCGAATGTGGAGCAGAAATCTCAAACCAAATTTCTACCCAGTTGGGGATTTGAACCCCCGACCTCTTGACTGACAATCTCACTAACCACAGATCACGAAGTTGATCAGATAGGTAAGTACACGAATTGCAGGCTGTCTGTTCTGTTAGTAGTTAAGATTTCTGTCTTCTGTCATTTGTGTTCTTGTGAATTGTTTCAATTGCATAACATGTAAATGTACAGCGCAGTGCGTTTGTCAGGCGCTTCAATCAAAGAAAAGATTATTATTATTATTATTTTATAACTGGCTTAAACACGGATTGCGTATCGTCTGAACCTTTTCAAACGCAGGGTTGTTGATTAATCGCAGTTAACGCGCGCGATTAACGCGTAAAAGATGTCGTTAAACAAATGGAATCCGATTGTCTCAGAGGTCTAAGCGATAGTGCATTGGATAACACACTGGCATGGAGAGCGAGAGGTACCGAGTTCGAGCCCCGTTGGGCGGATTTGCTTTGTAGGCTGCTATTAGCGCCGTTGTATTGCAGGCTGTCTGTTCTGTTAGTAGTTAAGATTTAAATTGCATAACATGTAAATGTACAGCGCAGTGCGTTTGTCAGGCGCTTCATTAAAGAAAAGATTATTATTATAAGATCAGATCAGTTAACTTTAAGTGCCGCAGTCGATAGACTAACCCTTGAGATGGACTTGGTGAGGTTATCCACGAGGACAGTGACAAGGCCGGATGAAGAGGCCATGTCCTCCAGCGTCTGAATCAGTTCCTGGAGCATCTCCTTGGCACCATCCGCTGTCTCATCAACCGCATCATGTGCATGAGTCGCCTACAGGAAAAATCCAAACGCAAAGTAATGTAATGTGCTTTATTATTAATTTCTTATTAAATTAACTAATTAATTGCTGACCCTAAGCCCGAGGTGGAAGAGGGTAGCCCTTCCAGATACAGGACATTTATAATAATAATAATAATAGTAATAATAATAATTGTTAAGCACTAGATATGCTATCGATATTGGGAATAAATAATTTAATTAATTAATCAAATTTTTATTTTTTTCTTATTAGAACCTTTGATATGCAGACGTTTACGCAAGCACCAGTTGAAAGAATTATTTCCAGTTGTACACGGTAGTCAAATAGTCAATTGGTAAGAGCGGTTGTCTTAGACACCTTTAAAACGATGTCAACCGATGCTATATAAGGCTGGGACACAGCAGGCGATTAATTCATTGTACGATTTGTTATAGCGGTCACCTTAGACACCTTTAACTCGGTATCAACTGATGCTATATAAATGTGGGACACGATAGGCTGATTAATACAACTGTTAACCATTTAGACATAGTTAGAGCGAGTATGGGTTCGATCCTCCTCATCTGAGACGGTTACTGTGTAGGAACTTTGAGCAAGTCCTTCACTCACAATTGCTCAGCGACATCGAGTGATGCTTCGTCATTAGATAGTAGCACTCACTGAATGCAGAGTAATAATAAATGATGATGATGATAATAATAATAATAATAATAATAATAATAATAATAATAATAATAATAATAATAATAATAATAGTAATAATAATAATGATAATAGCAACAATAATAACAAAAACAATAATAATAATAATAATCGTTCGTTTCTTAGACAGTGCGAGCTTTTTCGATTGTGGGGCCCTCCATTTGGAATAGGCCTCCACTAGCGCTGGGCATGTCACCTTGAAACAACATTCCCACATCTTATAAGTTCCTTAAATCTCTATTCTCTAGTTGGGCCAGGACTCAGGAGCGCCTCTGAGTAGGTATCTTAAAGGGCCGCTATATAAATTCTCGGAATGAATGAACAAACCCACCTTGCTGTTACCGCCTGCTTCCTTTGCGGCGATCAGAAGGTTCTGCATTGACTCAACAACAGTCTTTGACTGATCGAGAAGCACCATCTGCAGTTTCGAATTGAGAGTCCTTGAGGCACAACCAACGGCTCCAGTCTTCAATGGTTCCAGGTAACTGGATGCCGATAACACCTGAGAATATATCACACAGCAGTTAAATCTTTTGTGTGCTCAATATACAATACAATAATAATAATGATAATGATAATAATAATAATGATAATAATAATGATAATGATAATAATAATAATAATAATAATAATAATAATAATAATAATAATAATAATAATAATAATAATGATAATAAATACCGCAATCGCGTTCCGAGGCACTTTCGCCAACCAGGACACCGACGAGTAGGGTCATCTCCAAATAAATTACAACAGCTCTAGTAATATCTAAGTCCCTGAGGGATCCTGTACACCTCGGGGCAAAAAATAATAATTATAATAATAGTAATAACTCAACTCTATCGCATTTCTGGGCACCTAGGCCAGCCAGGACAATGACTACTGACTAGTAGGGTCATCTCCAGACAACCCCATCGACAATGACTAATATTGAAGTCCCTGAGGGATCATGTTTACCTCGGGGAAAAATAGTAATAATAATAACGATACAATGCCGTCGCATTCCAAGGCACATTTGCACAGTTAATAGGAGACCGCTAACTCCAGAACAACAACACTTCTTCGGATAGTTTCTAAGAGCCTGAGGCAAATAATAATAATAGTAACAATATTCGTTTATTCAAATCAAACTGACAAACCACAGTATGATTACAGGAAAGGGTTTATGGTAATGGTAATTAATGGTAATTGGGGGGCCCGATAGCGCATTGGATAACATCTGGCACAGAGAGCGAGAGGTACCGAGTTCGAGCCCCCGTTGGGCGGATATGCTTTGTAGGCTGCTATTAGCGCCGTTGTATTGCAGGCTGTCTGTTCTGTTAGTAGTTTTTAAATTGCATAACTTGTAAATGTACAGCGCAGTGCGTTTGTCAGGCGCTTCAATAAAGAAAAGATTATTATTATTATTATTATTAACACTCTGGCACGAAAAGCATAAGATCAGCATGGATGCGGAATCACTTCTTGCTACCCTCCCAAAAGTTGACTCAGCATTTCATTCACCAGATGGCGTTGGCAAAATGAGCAGTAGGACGTGATGTGCGCCTTGCATTGCTGCCGTAGTTCGGGTGTGCACACACGACCATACGACAGAACATCAAAGGCGCTGCCGATAACTTACCTACTCGTCAATCGATAATAATAATATTTAGACACCTTTAAAACGTGTGCACTACACGTTATATATTTATCACACGGTCATTAAAACACTGATCTCCCTTTGCAGCCCCATAGTAATGTAAGATCGACGTCAACGGCAGACTTAAGATGTCGTCAAACAATTACGAATTAGTAATCAATATTATTAATAGCAGAGGCGATTAGTATCATTGTATGGTATTTTATTTATTAATTTACATAGCGCCGCCCACAGCAGTGGACATTCAGTTGTGCTCCCAGCGCGAGAACTCAAAGAGTAGAAAAAGGTTTCGGGAAGAAGTATGTAGGAAGAGACCCAAAAAGAATGGTAACACGCAGAGAGGAGGGAGAATTCCACAGGGAAGGCCCAATGGTGGAAAAGATCTAGCTTGCTGCCGTTTACGTTGCCAACATCAATCGATAATCATTATATTTAGACACCTTTAAAACGTTTGCATTGAACGCTATATATTTATACCGCGTACAATTGAATACTGTGTTTCCTTATTTTGTGGCATGGATGAAGTAATAATAATAATAATAATATTTAGACACCTTTAAAAAGCATCCTTTGGATGCTATTTATTTAACACGCGTTCAATAGTATTTGTGCCATCCTCTTTGGCGTAATGTAAAGTCGAAGTTAACGGCAGACGCAAGATGTCGCCAAACAATTACGAATTAGTCATCATTATAATTAATAGTGCTCAGTACGATTAGTGTTATTGTATTGTATTTATAAATTTATATAGCGCCGCTCACAGCAGTGGCAATTCAGTAGTGCTCCCAGTACGAGAACCCTGAGAGTAGCAAAAAAAGGTTTTGAGGAGGGAGAGACCCAGAAAGAAAGGTAATAGGGGAGGGGTTTAGTTGAAAGGTAGCGCTCCGGCATGAAGAGCAGAAGATGAGCACGGACGCGGGATCGATTCCCGATACCCTCCCAAAGTTCACTCAGCCTTTCATTCACCAGTAGGACAGTTGGGCGCCTTGCATGGCTGCCATGTAGTTCGACTCCGTTCACGCCGTGAATTTGTAATACTGTGGCAAATCAGTTTGAAATAATAAACGAAGCTTATTATTAATAAAATACAGCCCGTAAAAACAAAGTTTTTTACTATATCCATCTAGTATCCTATAATGCGTCTTACGAAGCAGTTACCTCTACAAATATATAGTACCGCGTTCATTTTACGACATAGCGTGCGTTTAATCAGGCAGCGCGCCCGTTTTTGTTGCGGCCAATGACAACGCTGCGTATCGGAAAAGGGGATTCCCCGATTCGAAAAGTTGAGTCCCCGATTCTATAAGCTTGCCTTTTTGGGGGAGCTGAAATTTTTATAGAATGAAGTGTCTGCGAGGGCGAGTCTATCTGCCAAGTTTCAGGACGATTGAATGATTGTAAGTGATCGAATTAGTCGTCGCAAGATTTGACTTTTTAGCCTGTGGCTCAAATAAACAAACAAGATTTCCGTAAGTTAAACTAGATGGATTGGATAAAAATAGTAGGAACACAACTTGAACAATAGTCAATGTTTATAACTGTGTGGCAGTATGTTAGGCGCCGATCAGTTCTTCTGCTGCGCATTTTACCATCGCGCCCATAGAATGGAAGGCTGAGTAACCCTTATGGGCATAGCGGGTATCGAGCCCGCGTCCTTCTGTTCAACGTACCTCTGTATTAACATTCAACCATTCGCCCCGCCCCAATACAGTAGTAGTTTCAGTTTAGCGACACTGTGCGATAGCAAAGATCACTAGCGTCGCCCTCCTCCTTTATCCAGGCTTGAGACTGGCAGAGACAAATACAAGCATTGACGGAATTTACCCCGCCCCAATACAATACAACTGTATTGGATATTGCCCTCCTTCCAAAGTTCAGCAGTGCACACACGACCATACGACAGAACAATGATGGTGCCGTCGAAAAACGTTTTATTTGACAATCATCAATCGATAACAATATTTAGACACCTTTGAAACGTTTGCATTAGACGCTATTTATTTATCACGAATCCGATAACAGTACTGTTTTCTCTGTTGCGAAACAGCAATACAAGGGCGTCGCAATCGGCTAATTGTAGTGTCAATTAGTGTTAGTTAATTGAAATAATAACGCTAATGATGACAATAATAATAATAATATGAAAAAAACAAAAATAATATTTAGACACCTTTAAAAAGCATGCATTAGATGCTATTTATTAATCACGCATTCAATGACAGTAAGGTTATTGTTGCATTGGCGCCGTAATGTAAGGTCGGCGTTAACGGCAGGCGTAAGATGTCACCAAACAATTACGAATTAGTAATCAATATTATTAATAGCAGTGGCGATTAGTGTCATTGCATGGTATTTTATTTATTAATTTATATAGCGCCGCCCACAGCAGTGGACTTTCAGTTGCGCTCCCAGTGCGAGAACTCCAAGAGTAGAAAAAGGTTTCGGGGTGGGAGGATATAGGAACAGAGTCTGTTCAACAGACTCAGAAAGAGTGGTAACACGCAGACAGGAGGGAATAGAAGGGCATTCCAAAGCGATGGCCCAATAGTGGAAAAAGATCTAGTTCGCAGCCGTTAACGTTGCCAGCATCAATCGATAATAATTATATTTAGAAACCTTTAAAGTTTGCTTTGGACGCTATATAATTTTATAAAGCGTACAATTAACTAGTGTGTAAAGACGCCATAGAAGCCATAAGACATCGTTAAACATTGGAAAAGAAGAAGAATAGTGCGTTTCCATCGAGGCGTATCATTTGTGAAATGGATGCAATAATAATATTTAGACACCTTTAAAAGTATACTCTGGATGCTATTTACTTAACACGAGTTCAACAGTATTGAGCTTCCGTTTCGCAATGTTCTAAGTCGACGTTAACGGCAGACGAAAGATGTCGCCAAACAATTACGAATCAGTAATCATTGTAATTAATAGCATTGCGATTAGTGTAATTGTATTGTATTTTTAAATTTATATAGCGCCGCTCACATCAGTGACCATTCAGTAGTGCTCCCAGTACGAGAACCCTAAGAGTAGAAAATGTTTTGAGGAGAGAGACCCAGAAAGAAAGGTAATTGGGGAGGGTTTTCTTTCAATAACTGTTTTCAATAACTGTTTCAATAACTGTTTCCAATAACTCTTTCAATAACCCTTTTCAATAACTCTTTTCAATAACCCTTTTCAATAACTCTTTTCAATAACTCTTTTCAATAATTCTTTTCAATAACTCTTTTCAATAACTCTTTTCAATAATTCTTTTCAATAACTCTTTTCAATAACTCTTTTCAATAACCCTTTTCAATAACTCTTTTCAATAACCATTTTCAATAACTCTTTTCAATAACCCTTTTCAATAACTCTTTTCAATAACTCTTTTCAATAACTCTTTTCAATAACTCTTTTCAATAACCCTTTTCAATAACTCTTTTCAATAACTCTTTTCAATAACTCTTTTCAATAACCCTTTTCAATAACCCTTTTCAATAACTCTTTTCAATAACCCTTTTCAATAACTCTTTTCAATAACGCTTTTCAATAACCCTTTTCAATAACTCTTTTCATTAACTCTTTTCAATAACTCTTTTCAATAACCCTTTTCAATAACTCTTTTCAATAACCCTTTTCAATAACTCTTTTCAATAACTCTTTTCAATAATTCTTTTCAATAACTCTTTTCAATAACTCTTTTCAATAACCCTTTTCAATAACCCTTTTCAATAACTCTTTTCAATAACTCTTTTCAAAAACCCTTTTCAATAACTCTTTTCAATAACCCTTTTCAATAACTCTTTTCAATAACCCTTTTCAATAACTCTTTTCAATAACCCTTTTCAATAACTCTTTTCAATCAACTCTTTTCAATAACTCTTTTCAATAACTCTTTTCGATAACCCTTTTCAATACCTCTTTTCAATAACTCATTTCAATAACTCATTTCAATAACTCATTTCAATAACCCTTTTCAATAACTCTTTTCAATAACTCTTTTCAATTACTTTTTTCAATAACTCTTTTCAATAACCCTTTTCAATAACTCTTTTCAATAACTCTTTTCAATAACCCTTTTCAATAACTCTTTTCAATAACCGCTTTCAATAGCTCTTTTCAATAACTCTTTTCAATAACCCTTTTCAATAACCCTTTTCAATAACCCTTTTCAATAACTCTTTTCAATAACCCTTTTCAATAACTCTTTTCAATAACCCTTTTCAATAACCCTTTTCAATAACTCTTTTCAAAAACCCTTTTCAATAACCCTTTTCAATAACCCTTTTCAATAACTCTTTTCAATAACCCTTTTCAATAACCCTTTTCAATAACTCTTTTCAATAACTCTTTTCAATAACTCTTTTCAACAACTCTTTCAATAACTCTTTTCAATAACTCTTTTCAATAACTCTTTTCAATAACTCTTTTCAATAACTCTTTTCAATAAACCCTTTTCAATAACTCTTTTCAATAACCCTTTTCAATAACTCTTTTCAATAACTCTTTTCAATAACGCTTTTCAATAACCCTTTTCAATAACCCTTTTGAATAACTCTTTTCAATAACCCTTTTTTGAATAACTCTTTTGAATAACTCTTTTCAATAACTCTTTTCAATAACCCTTTTCAATAACCCATTTCAATAACTCTTTTCAATAACCCTTTTCAATAACTCTTTTCAATAACTCTTTTCAATAACCCTTTTCAATAACTCTTTTCAATAACCCTTTTCAATAACTCTTTTCAATAACTCTTTTCAATAACTCTTTTCAATAACTCTTTTCAATAACCCTTTTCAATAACCCTTTTCAATAACTCTTTTCAATAACTCTTTTCAATAACTCTTTTCAATAACCCTTTTCAATAACTCTTTTCAATAACTCTTTTCAATAACTCTTTTCAATAACTCTTTTAAATAACTCTTTTCAATAACTCTTTTCAATAACCCTTTTCAATCTAGCATATCAAACCGGAAGAGGTAATCAACTCAATAATTGATCTGTTCTACTGATTCTGTTGTTCAGAAATTCACAGTCAGCAAAATGGCATTTCTCCATTGTTGTCTGCTATTCGTTGTCTTCATCCATTCCTGTCCACCATTCGTCAGTTCGCAGTACTTGCTTGACGTAATGCTTACCACTGGACCAATCGACACCAGTGTCGAAAGATTAGCAGAAGCAGTGTATTTTTTCACAATTGACCTTCACAAGAAAATCCTTGAATCTGACCATGAAGGAAACGTTTTCTTCTCTCCAACCAGCATCTACGTTGCTCTGGCGATGCTTTACGCCGTCTCTGGAGGTGAGACAAAATCCCAGTTGGCTAAAGCCTTGAATCTGGATGTCTTTAATTCGAACGAGAACGAGTTTTACGAAAGCATCAAGAATCTTATGCAGACGCTGGGCAATACGAAGATGGCCAATCGCTTGTACGGCCAGAAAGAGTTCCACTTCAAAGATAAATACCTAAAACAAGCAGCAGAATATTTTCGTGCTGAACTCGAAGCGTTGGATTTCGATGAAGACCCATCAGGTTCCAGGGAAGAGATCAACAGGTGGGTGGCGAATATGACGTCGGATAAGATCAAAGAACTTTTTCCAAAAGACTCGATCACCAGAGACGACGTTCTAGTTCTTGCCAATGCCATCTATTTTAATGCTTCCTGGTTGCACCCGTTTGACAAGCAAAAGACGAAACTTAGGACTTTCACTGCCTCGAAGGAGGACAAGAAAATCCAAGTTCAAGTTCCTATGATGAATCTGAGGCGGCGGGAGGGACTTCGCTATGCATCAAGTGACCAATGGTTCAGACTCCTGGAACTGCCATACGCCGACGAAGACGTTTCCATGATTATCGTACTGGATGAAGTGCAGGATGACTTCAGTATGTTTCTGAGAGGATTCATTATGGATACTCCATGGGATGAGGAAGTTCAAGTCTCAACGGATGTGGCAGTTGATCTGTCGCTGCCAAAATTCAATCTCCAAAAGACCGTGGATTTGAAGAAATCTTTTGAAGCTATCGGGATGAAGAACCTCTTCGAAAGTGCCGACCTATCAGGCATAGCTGGTTCCGCTCCATTGAACCTGAGCAAGGCGTATCACAAGGCGTACATCGCTGTGAATGAGGCAGGAACAGAGGCAACTGCAGCCGCTGGTATTGTAGTAGAGTTTGATACCGCTGCGATGATCAACTTCACTGTGAATCGGGAATTCCTATTTTTCGTGGTTGAAAAGACAACAGGTTCCATTCTATTCTTTGGACATATCAAGAATCCACTGAACTCCAACTGAGAAACAACAAAACGTCAGAAGCGATCAGCTGCGATGTTCCATCGTCGCTTCCCTGCATTCGTTCGACTTACGAACGCAAATTTAGTTATCGATCTCTGGTTTTTCCTCGCAGTCAATTAACCTACGAACGCTAATTTACTTCATCGATTTTTTTCTTTTTGCTTGTGTTCGTCATTACACTGTGGTCTTCCGTTAAACAGTCGACTTTTTCTATCCGGTCTTAAGAATTTGAGGATTTAGATCGCTTTATGACTGACATCTTCAGGTTTACTTGCAATTCCAAAGCTATTGCCTTTATGAAATATTTACTTTAAAACATGCTTCTTAGGAATTTTTGATTCTATCGAAAAACGATAAACATAACCTCGAGGAATCTGTTGCTTCGAAATGTTTGGCTTCGATCTCTTTAAGCCTATTTCAAAATCGATGAGAATAATCTGTATGAATTTTCTGATTTAGAAGAACGCTTTACTCAAAAATCCATAGGTCTAGTTGAGAACTCATAGGCATATTGTTTAAACAGTTTTGCTCTAGAATATGTTGTTCAGAATTCTTCTGCTTTTGAACGTTTTTCTCAGAAATCTATAAAGCAACTTGAAATCGATTAGCATGCCGAATGAAGAAAAAGCGTAACCTCCTTTCTAGTAGTTTAACGTTTTGTATTAGTATGGCATGGGAAATCGAGAATTATTCATTCTGAAACGTAAAACAGTTCTGGCTGCTTAAAGTAAATTTTTTAAAAATTTGTTTTCTTGTGTTGGGACCTTAGTATGCCATTCTTCTTGTAGTATGAACCTTTTCGCTTATCGCAGACAATTAGCTTTCTCAAGTGAGTATCGAGTCATATGAAATTAGATTTGAATTGGTTTTCAAGTGTGGAAAAATTGACGTGGGACACAGTAGACGATTGGTAAAATCGTTGGCCTTGTAACTCGAAGATACTGTACGGTTTGTTCCTCCTCCTCATCTGTTACGGTTGCCGTGAGGGATCTCCGAGCAAGTCAATTTCTCAGAATTACTTGGCGACATCGATTGATATTTGGTCATTAAAAAGAGGCTCTTAATCAACGGAGATCAGATTCGTGGCATGAGCATGTCGATTGCGAGTAATTGCTCATCGCCACAATGCGACACTTGGTCATTCTGTCAGGCACGCTTAATGAATTCATATCACTCCTGTTCACGTGATTGCAATTAGGCAGGATCTTCCGACTGCAGCACATATTCAACCATGACGAAGAATTCATTTAACTTTGCTAATAGTTTCAGCTATGACAATGAGCTTACTGATAAGGCACCGGACATCGCAAGTTTCAAACCACAGGTCAGACTGCTGCATTGTAAAGTTTGAGTATTGCAGCCAGCGCTCTGTGGCTGTTAAGTAAGGAAAGTAAGTACGTGCTTTATTGAGCCGCCTGCAAACACACTGCGGGAACATCCGATGAGAACAATACGGCATACGATTATTAAATCACAAAATCACAAAAATCACAAAGTCACAAAAAATCATAATAAACAATAAAACAGACATCTATGATCTGTGAGAGAGTAAAGTTAAAGTAAGAAGAAAGAGCAGCAATAAAGTCATTAGAATAAAATACGCGTAATAACGCCACTTCCGGTTAATGCGTCAGCACGTGGGATCTCACGGTTATTGTGAGACGAGGACGGAGAGAGTAGGTAAGATTCTTTATTCATTCATTCATTCGGGAATTTATATAGCGCCCCTTCAAGGAAACTACTCAGAGGAATCCCGACTCCAACGCGCCCAAAAAGAACAGTTTTGTGTCGCTCAGTAGAGAATTTAGAACATGGCTGGGGTTGTGAAGCATGGATGAGAAAAGAGAAGAGTCAGCACGGCCACAGAGGTCAGACCATCTTTCTACAATCCCACAAAAATTACTGAGAGATTCTCACAAGATGTTTCTGTGCTTTCCCTTTCTCAATGAAACACCACTTCGCAGCTCCTGAAAATCTTTGAGGCATGACGCAGCCCTCTTCAACAAAGAGGTGCCCTGCTCTCAACTTCGATTTCAACTGAGAAGTTCATTCAAAAAAATGCAGCAGAGTCGACGACATAATATACGGTCGTTATAATAACAGTTTAAAAGTGTAAATTTACATTAGACATTAGTCATTGTCGATGCGATCAGATGAATTAAAAATTCATGTTCTTAGTTATCTGGCCATTTTATCAGAGATGAATAAATTGGCCAGGTGTTAAGAAAGTCAAAGCAGTCCCAATATCAGAGTCTGCTGGTGTTGTTCCTTATCGAAGGCAGACAACTTGAATTTACAACAGCCGATACATAATAAATTAAAATGCAAAATAGGCATTAATCAACTGCAATTGTTTTGACGCTATAAATGGATCGGTCTGTCTGGTACGTGAGAAGAAGTCTGCATGACGAAGAGGCTGGATGACTCCGCTCTGTGCCTTCAAAGTAAGTCATTCTTGATATATTATTATAATTTGTTCCGATAGACGTTTTACCCGGCTTCGCCAGGGTTATCTCTATCTTTATAAATAGTTTCCGCTTGACTTGCGTGAATATCTTTGGCTTTGTGGTGGTACTCACCGGGTGCGCCCGTGTATTTGAATTTGGAATATCCCGCTGGATTTGAAAATGTGAAAATGTAAAAATTCGTTTTTTTCTATAGCGACCGAATAATTATGGCCTCGACCCTGCTCATTTTTCAACGGCAATATTATCGATGAGACGCTACAAAAGGATCCATCGCTAGCCCGTTTGAAAGGACGCCACGAATTTAGCTATCCCCGTGCAAGGACCGTGCTAGCCCAAGAATTAAATTTCTAAAATAAGCCAGCATCGGGAAGCGAACCGCGATTGGCACGCTTTCTAGCACTGAGGCGCATGAGACGCAACATAATGCAGCTCTTACCAATGCAGCTAAAATGACGTCTTTGGCTTGTCGAAGAAATCACGAAATGCCTAAGCGAATGCTCTATTTAGAAGGCCGTGTTCCGTATGACGTTAAAAGAAATCAAAAATGGCGGCGTAATTTTGCAACGGTAGTAACCACTTCGAAATATAAAATCGTCCATTATCTCGGCATTTATAGTAAATTGCGAGTTGAAAATAGTCGCGATAACCTACAAATTCTTATAAAAAGGTTTTGTAAAATGTTCAAATACCTAAACGATTTCGTTTCAGAGCCTTTAGTGGGACCGACAAACAAACAAACAAACCGAAGGATAAACTTTGAGAAATATTGTATAATTATTATTATTTAAAAATATCATTATTAGTATTATTATTATTTTTATTATCATCATCATCATCATCATCATCATCGTCATCGTCATCGTCATCATCATTTAACTGTCATCATCATCATCATCGTCAGCGTCGTCGTCGTCGTCGTCGTCGTCGTCATAGTCATCATCATCATCATCATCATCATCATCATCATCATCTTTATTCGGTCGGTCGGACGACAGCGGTGAGCTATATCCAGCTGTCAAAGTTGTCATGGGGAAGCTTAATCTTGTGTATATCCTGCTAATCGGTACACCTCTATTGCTTATAGTTTTAATGTTGCTAAATAGGGGCATCATCAGTAATCGTCTTTATAACCACGGTTACTGGAGCTATAATCATCATCATTGCCAACATCATCATAATCACCGTCGTCGTCGTCAATACCCCTTTCATCATCATAGCAGTTATCATGGTTATTAAAATCATGAAAATCGTGTTGACGATTATGATCACGAACATTGTAGGCTCTAGTCATTATAATCATTGACGTCTTCGTCACGCACAAGTTTAAAATCTAAATAGGGTATCTAAATAGTTTTAGGTTAAGAGCGCTTTGTAACTTAGAATATAGCGTAGAATTTCATCATATAAATTTCATCATCATCATCATCATCATCATCATCATCATCATGCTCATCATCATCATCATCATCATCATCATCATCATCAACACTGCCGCCAACCATCATCATCATCATCATCGACATCATCATCATCTGCAGCCAACACCATCATCATCATCATCATCATCATCATCGACATCATCATCATCATCATCATCATCATCATCATCATCATCATCATCATCGACATCATCATCAACGCTGCCGCCAACACCATCATCATCATCATCATCATCATCATCGACATCATCATCAACGCTGCCGCCAACACCATCATCATCATCATCATCATCATCGACATCATCATCAACGCTGCCGCCAACACCATCATCATCATCATCGTGCAGAAGTCATGGAATTATTTAGCGCTTTCACATTCTAAATGAGGGCGCTACTTGAACATATAATTATTAAAAATACAATAATAGCTACAATCATCATCATCGGCATCATCATCAACACCACAAAGATGGAGTTTGCCATTAGCGCAGTGGTTCTTAACCTTTTCAAGGGAGCCGAACCCCAAGAGAAATCATGACCACTCACCGAACCCCTCAAGTTTGAACATTAATCCTTTCATCATCAACATGTGATACAATATTAATACATCCAATCATGAACTACTACAGTTAACTATTTTATTATAAAAGTCGAAAAATAAAAATTAAATAGCAAATGATTTTTCACTCACATGACCCTGAATTGAATTTCAGAATCTGCCGAACCCCTGGCAGTGGCTCACCGAACCCCAGGGGTTCGGTCGAACACTTTATCACTGCATTATTGCCAGTAAATGCAGTCATTGATTAGTCGCGCCGCTATATAAATCTTAAATCTCCTCTGAATAATAGAATACAAAATGAATGAATTGAATAAACCAAACATTGTTACACCATACACATGTTGTTATCAAGTGCTGCGAATAGGCGGTATGAAGAAGCCAATCATTCAAACCAATCAATCAATCAATGAATCAGACAATAAATCAATCAATCAATTGGTCGCTCAGACATTCAATCATCCAATAGCGTAACATATCCGAGAGGTTATCAACTGAATGCGTGATGTAATCTGTTGATTCTGTTGTTCAGAAATTCAACATCAGCAAAATGGCATTTCTCCATTGTTGTCTGCTATTGGCTGTCTTCGTCCTTTCTTGTCCACCATTCGTCAGTTCACAGTATTTGCTTGATACAATGCTCACCACTGGATCAGTCGACACAAGTGCTGAAAGATTAGCAAAAGCAGTTTATCTCTTCACCACTGACTTTCACAAGAAAATCCTTGAATCTGACCCTGATCGAAACGTTTTCTTCTCTCCAACCAGCATCTACGTTGCTCTGGCGATGCTTTACCCCGGATCTGGAGGTGAGACAAAATCCCAGTTGGCTAAAGCCTTACATCTGGAAGTCTTTAAATCGGATGAAAAAGAGTTTTACGAAGCCATCAAGATTCTTCTTCAGACGATGAGTAGTATGAAGAGAAAGTTCATATTGAAGATGGCCAATCGTTTGTACGGACAGAAAGGACTCCAGTTCAAAGAGAAATACCTTAAACAAACAGCAGAATATTTTCGTGCAGAACTCGAAGAGTTGGACTTCAAAAAGGACCCATCAGGTTCCAGGTCTAAGATCAACAGTTGGGTGGCGAAAATGACGTCGGATAAGATCAAAGAACTTTTTCCTGAAGACTCTATCGGAAGTGATACTTCTCTTGTTCTTACCAACGCTGTCTACTTTAATGCTTCCTGGTTGCACCCGTTTGACAAGCATAAAACAAAACCTCAGACGTTCTCTGCCTCGAAAGACCAGAAAATCCAAGTCCCTATGATGCATCTGCTGCACTATGAAGGACTTCGCTATGCATCTAAAGACCAACTATTCAAACTCCTGGAATTGCCATACACCGACGAAAACGTTTCCATGATAATCGTCCTCGATGAAGGAAAGGATGACTTCCATTCGTTCCTGAGAGGACGTCTTATAGATACTACTTGGGATGAGGAAGTTCAAATCTCAACGGATGTGGCGGTACAACTGTCGCTGCCAAAATTCAATCTCCATCATTCCATGGATCTGCAGGAATCTCTTGAGGCTATCGGAATGAAGGACCTTTTCGGAAATGCCGACCTGTCGGGCATCGCTGTTTCTCCATTAAAACTGAGCAAGGCGCTTCACCAGGCGTACATCGATGTGGGTGAGTCAGGAACAGAAGCAGCTGCAGCCACTGGCCTTGGGGTGGCGCGTATGTCACTCGCTGTCAATAAGAAAACAATTGATTTCATCGTTGATCGGGAATTCCTATTTTTCGTTGTTGAAAAGACAACAGGTTCCATTCTATTCTTCGGACATATCAAGGATCCACTGAAGTCCAACTGAGGAACAACAAACTTCGAAAGGGATCAGCTGCGATGTTCCAATATCGCTTCTTCACAGTCAATTAAACTATGAACTCTAATTTACATTAAATTATCGATTTCTGGTTTTCATTTAGTCGGATCTTTTGTCGATATTCATATTATAAATAAATTGTGACATGCATCAAACTATCGACTTGTTTCTGTCTGGAAAAAAAAGAAAGTTTCAGAATTTGCTGCTTTCAAATAATTTATTCAGATATCTATAGGGGCCTAAGCCAACTTGAAAGTCTATATGCATAGAGAATGAAGAATGACGGGCTGTCTTTCTCTTTATTTAAATCCGAGTATTATTATTTTGACATTTGAATTTGGAGGTTATTCTTTCTTAAACGTAAAACAGTTCTGACTTTTTAGATAACAATCATTGTGCCGGGAGAGAGCCACCAAAATGTAAAGGTAGCAGTTAAACAGTGATACCAGAGCGGCGTTCCATAACCCTTTTTTCAGCTATTACAAATAATTTAGTTAATTAAAATTTTTCGTCACAAATTATTTAAAAATTATTTAGATACTTTTATTTAATTTCTGTGCTCTCTGTGTTTACTTATATATATATATATATATATATATATATATATATATATATAATATGTGTATATATATACACATAGGCAGATTTACGCGTATAGAAATATTGGCCTAAAAATATGCCATATAATTGTTCTGAATTGTTTGAGTTCCGAAACCTTTTTCTTGAAAAAAGCACTGTTGATATCACACAATACAATACAACCTACATTTTATTATGCCCCTTACAAAGCCGAGAAGTGCACTCTGCGTTAGCCTCATTATGTTATATGTCATTAGCTACAGAATAACTATTCAGGACGGAGACCACGGGGAAAAAGAAACGTTTTTAAAGAGCGAGAGACCGACGAGGAAAACCCAGTAATTGGGCTAGCTCTTAATGAGGGGGAAGGTCATTCTAAGTAGAGTGATTCAACCACAGCAAATGCCCGGCGTTGAGCCAAGACAGTTCTAGTCCTAGGAACAAAAAGATCATGCCATATGCCCACACTCTAATACGTACAGCTTCGTTAAATTATTTAAAACATATTTTCGCCATGTTTTCATCGCTTATGCAAGTCTTACTTCTTCTATGACATATTTCCATCCCTCATCCAAGTTCTACCTATGCTATGAATATTAATTTTTGATCGCTCATCCAGCTTCTAGTTTGACAATTGAATGGCATTTGCTTATTGCACAGAACAGGTAACCTAAAACAGGTTACAATCATGAAACAGCAAGTACAGTGCAACAGGAGCCAAGAAAAGCTAATAACTTATGATAAGCTTGACCCCTGTTTCTTGATTATTAGGCCCCTATTCATAAATGTATTGATACTTAATTAGGACTTAAATAGGACTTAAATAGGACATAAGAACTAGACCACGTCACAGAGTGGGCTGCAACCTGTAACTTAAAACTGAACTCAAAAAAGACCTTTGAGATGGTGATTCGTCGGCCACGGGGGCGTGCTGGGCGTGACGCGGTTCCGATTACTACTCCGGGACTGACAAGGGTCTCCAGCATGGTTATCTTGGGCTTTACAATGAATGAAGCTTTGAGTTTCGAATCACACATCACCCGTATATGTTGTCAGGCCAGACAATCGCTGTATGCCTTGCGCATCCTCGTGGCGCATGGTCTTTCAGGCCCTATGCTATACGACGTGGTTCGTGCTACAACGGTGGCCCGAATGCTCTATGCTGCTCCGGCTTGGTGGGGGTTTGCAGGGCAACAAGAAAAGAACCGCCTTCAGTCGGCGATGCAGCGTCTTATTCGTCTGCGGTACCTGCCAGAGGACAGTCCATCGGTTGAACATCTTTGCCATACTGCTGACTCACGTCTCTTCTCTGCGGTCTTGGGAAACCCAGGGCATGTACTCCATGGGCTACTCCTCCCCCTAAAAGCCGCTCCCTACTCCCTGCGCAAGAGACTACATTACCGTTTTATTCCACAAGCAGACAATCTCAGACGCAGATCGTTTATAATAAGAATGTTATACTCTGTATAGATGTATGTACACCAAAGTGCGGATATGCAATTGGTTGAATAAAGAATATACTTACTTACTTACTTACTTAAATAATAGTAGGCCTAAAAGTAGTAAAAATAATAATAACAATAACAGCAGTGCAGCACCACAATAATACCAATATCAATAATGACTTAATAACAAACTAAAAATAAGAAACTTAATAAAAATGACATATATTTTATGAACTGCTGTACGTATTGAGATTTCGGTAAATGCCATTGGGTTTAAAGTTCCACAAAAGCAAGAGTGCCTAGGGCCTACGACGACCTTAAAATGGCCCTGCAACCATGACGAAGAATTCAATTGACTTCTGCTAATAGTTTCAACTACGGCAATTTGCATACTGCTGAGACACTGCACATCTCAAGTCCCAAACCACAGGTCAGACTGTTGCATTGTAAAGTCTGAGTAATGCAGCCAACACTCGGCGGCTTTTCCGACAAGCCATCTTTCTACAACTCCACAGTATGGCTACAAAATTCACTGAGAGGTTCTCACAAGATGTTTCAATACTTTCCATTTCTCAAAGAAACTCCACTTAGCAGCTCCGAAATAATCTTTGACACGACGCAACCCTCTTCAATAAGTGGGTGCCCTGCGCTGAACTTGGATCTCAGCTGTGAAATTCATGTTTTAAAAATCAGCAGATTCGACGACATAATTTTATACGGTCGTTATTGTAAAACGTGTACATTCATATTAGTCATTGTCTTGAGATCAAGATAATAATCAAATTGAAGTTCTTAGTTATCTGGCCATTAATTTTTATCAGATGAATAATTAGGCAGGTGTTACGAATGCTAATACAGTCCCAATATCATGGGCTGACTGTCTGCTACTGTTGTTTCTTATCGGAGGCAGACAATTGAATTTACAAAAGCAGATACATAATAAATTAATATGCAAAATAGTCATTAATCAACTGCAATTGCTTTGATGCTATAAATGGATCGGTGTCTCTGGTACGTGAGAAGAAGTTTGCAAGACGAAGAGGCTGGATGACACCGCTCTGTGCTTTAAAAGTGAGTCAATCATTTTTATTATTATTATTATTATTATTATTATTATTATTATTATTATTATTATTATTATTATCGTTATTATCATCATCGTCATCATCATCATCATCATCATCATCAACTTCGTCATCATCATCATCATCATCATCATCATCATCATCATCATCATCATCATCATCATCATCATCATCATCATCATCATCATCATCATCATCATCATCTTCATCGTGCGGAAGCCATGGACATAATCAAGGCCTCAGATCACTTTCTCAATGATGGCGCTATACAAATTCATAATTAATAAAAATTATTGTTGTTAAAATCGTGATCTTCAACACCACAGCGATGCAGTTGACTAATATCGGAATTACCACTAAATGACAGTCAATTCAGAATCGTGAAAATAAATGAAACTCAATGACCCACTAGCAGCAAATAGTAACTTCTATGACGCCGTTGGATAATGAACAATTGATTAACGAGTCATCAAGATCCTTTGAACAAAGAATTTAGGACTGAATGAATAAATCAACCATTGGCGAAAAGTTATGTCTATGCCGTTGAGAAACGGTATGACATGCTATGAAAAAATAAATGAAGAAATCAATCAATCAGTCAAAAACTCAATCAATCATTCAATTTAATCAAACAACTAGTCGTTCAGTCAGTCATTCAGTCAATCAATCAATCAATTGGCCAGTCAGTCATTCAATCATTCATCCAATCAGTCAAGCTATCATTCAATTCACCAAAAGCGTACAAAATCCAAGAGGTAATCAACTGAATGCTAGATGTATTCTGCTGATTCTGTTGTTCAGAAATTCACCGTCGACAAAATGGCATTTCTCCATTGTTGTCTGCTATTCGCTGTCTTCATCCATTCGCGTCCACCATTCGTCAGTTCACAATACTTGCTTGACACAATGCTACTCAACGGACCAACCGACACCCGTGTCAAAAGATTAGCAGAAGCAGTCTATAGTTTCACAACTGACCTTCACAAGAAAATCCTTGAATCTGACCCTGATGGAAACGTTTTCTTCTCTCCAACCAGCATCTACGTTGCTCTTGCGATGCTTTACCCTGGATCTGGAGGTGAGACAAAATCCCAATTGGCAGAAGCCTTACATCTGGATGTCTTTAGATCGGACGAGACCGAGTTTTACGAAAGCATCCAGATTCTTCTCCAGACGATGAGTAGTACGGCGAATAACTACACGCTGAAGATGGCCAATCGTTTGTACGGCCAGAAAGGATTCCAGTTAAAAGATGAATATGTTGAAAAAACTTTAGAATATTTTAGTGCTGAACTCGAAGCGTTGAATTTCAAGAAAGACCCGTCGGGATCAAGGTCTAAGATCAACAAGTGGGTGGCGGGAATGACGTCGAATAAGATAAAGGAACTTTTTCCAAAAGATGCAATCGGAAGAGATACGACTCTTGTTCTTGCCAACGCCATCTACTTTAACGCTTCCTGGTTGTATCCGTTTAACAAGCGAAAAACGAAGCCTCAGACGTTCTATGCCTCCGAAGACCAGAAAATCCAAGTCCCTATGATGCATCTGTTGCAGTTTGAGGGACTTCGCTATGCATCTAGTGACCGATGGTTCAGATTCCTGGAACTGCCATACACCGACGAAACTGTTTCCATGATAATCGCCCTGGATGAAGGAGAGGATGACTTCAATATGTTTCTGAGAGGCAGACTAATAGATACTCTAGGTGTGGAAATTCAGGACTCAAAGGATGTGGCGGTACGACTGTCGCTGCCAAAATTCAATCTCCAACAGACCATGGATCTGCAGGAATCTCTTGAGGCTATCGGAATGAAGAACCTCTTCGATGGTGCCGACCTGTCAGGAATCACTGACTCTGTTCCACTCCAACTGAGCAAGGCGTATCACAAGGCGTACATCGCTGTGAGTGAAGCAGGAACTGAGGCCGCTGGAGCCACTGGCTTGGTGGTGATGCCTCTATTAGCCCCAGTTTTTGAGGGGGAAATCATTGATTTCGTCGTTGATCGGGCATTCCTATTTTTCGTGGTTGAAAAGACGACAGGTTCCATTCTATTCTTTGGACATATCAAGAATCCACTGAAGTCCAACTGAGGAACAGCACACTTCAGAAGAGATCAGTTTCGATGTTCCATCGTCACTTCCTTACTTACTCACACTTCGACCTATGAACGATAATTTACTTTCTTAATTTCTGGTTTTAGTTTAGCTGGATCTTTTAGAGGATATTCTCAGAATAAATAAATTGTGGTCATTCTATCTGAAAAGAGATGCTCTTTAAGCATTTGTTTCTCTATAATATCTGTCTTACTTTTCTATAATCCAACTTGAAATTCAATGAGAAGAAATTTAAGATCAGTCCCTCAGTAATCTGACTGATGTTACAATGTGTTTAGGTTAGTTATTCATTGAAACTGTTTCTTTAACTTCAGGATTGGGCTTTCGATGTGAACAAAATATTATGTTATTATTTTTATTGAGGTTCAGAGATAACTTGTTCACTCGAAACCAATCGACCACATGCTTAAGTTCCTGATTCATTGTTTGAAAAAGTATGTCGTACAATTTGTGAGAAGCAAAGATGTTTACAAGTAGGCCTATCATCGGCAAAGAGTACAAAGCGCAATATTCGGGCAGCATTAGGAAGGTCGTTAATACAGAGAAAGAAAAGAAGTGGTCCTAGATTAGACCATTGTGGAACTCCAAATTTGTTTACTTTCATTTTCGATAAAGAGCTATTACATAAACCTGTTGCATTCTATTTTCTAGGTAATTTCTGAACCAATACAAAGCAGTTCCACGTACACAATATTTTGTAATTTGCTATGTAGTGATTGACCGCATCAAAAGTTTTGCAATGTCAATAAATATAGCCTACCTAATGCAAATTC
The DNA here is from genome assembly GCA_020284085.1 of Aporrectodea caliginosa. NCBI lineage: Eukaryota > Metazoa > Annelida > Clitellata > Crassiclitellata > Lumbricidae > Aporrectodea > Aporrectodea caliginosa. Next base: position 398,508 of record JACEVL010000912.1, on the reverse strand, counting down.
ACCCCGGTCAATGACGGATGATATATTATCCTGAATATTTTATAGCGACATTGAATTTCAGTGGCCCGACTGTTAGCCTTGTTGTGAAGTATGTAAAATGTTCATTTTATTAATGTAGTCAAATAGCCAAGAATACATAATCCTTTCAAGAAATTTGGAGAAAAACGGTAAAATGGAAATCCCTCTGCAATTGGTTAGTTCCTCCTCTTGACCCTGTTTATAGATTGCTATATATTAGGGTAATTTCAGAGCGGAGGGAACTATACCGGAAGATAAAGAGCAGTTAATGATATCAGATAATGGAGCAGCAATAAGGTCGAACACAGGACCCACAACAGTTGGATCAATCACATCGAATCCCGCACTATGTGAAATTTTTAGAGTATGATTTATAGATATTAACTCAGAAGGAGAGGTAGGATAAATGGCAAAGGAAGTTTGTAAGGGTGTGTCTAAATATGTTTCAATAGTGTTATTTGAAGCTGGTATCGTCTTGACAAGATCCTGAGCAACATTAACAAAATAGTTGTTGAATTTCTCTGACATAGCATCAGCATCAGTTATTGAATTGTCATTTATGAATAAATTGCTAATAATTAATTCTATTCTTATCCATGGTAATAATTACAGTTCTTATAACCTGCCAAGATGTCTAAGATCATGACTAAAAATACAGACTCATAGTAATTTCTTCCAGCTCTTATACGGATCGTTCCAAAATTATTTCTATAGGCTAAGTAATAAATTTGGATTTATCTTCATTGGAAGGATTCTTAATAAATTTCAAGTATAACTTCGATTTCTTCCTACTTGATTTGAGTAATCCAGGTGTCATCCAAAGTTGTTTACAGCCAATATGTGCCCCGAGTTTTTGTTTTTTTAGAGGAAAGGCTTTGTTATATGCTGTCTTGAATAGAGATAAAAATAAATCATAAGAGCTATCGGGATCATTACCAGCACAAGAGTCAGGGACAGCAGACCAATCAACTTGGGACAGTAGCATTTTAAAATACTCACAGCAGGCCGCCTTTATGTTACGAGTAATTAAGTTCACTGTAGTATCCCGCGTAATTGGAGTGAGATTCATTCTCATAACAAATAATAAGGTGGTCAGGTATGTCCGATGCAAGTATGTATGAGTCCACTGTTTTCGAAGTTCTGTTGGAGAAGATGTTGTCTATTAGAGTAGAGGAGGTTGTAGTGATTCTCCCTCCAAACGCCTCTGCAGCGGAGCAATTGGCCGTCGCGGCCGATGATTCCCTGTTCAGGGCCATAACATCTGACCCGAACCACGTGCTAAGAAGATTTCTTCCCGAGTCTCGAAGTCACAGCTACACGCTACGAACACGGGCCCACGAGTACAAACTACCACCGAAGGACAATAGAAATTTTATACCACGACTCCTGTACAAGAACATGTATTGACAATATTGAATAACACCTGGGCGGGATTGACTGTTTGACTAATGGCTTGTCGACCTAGAACTAACCGAACTCTACCATGTCATTATCTGTTTCAGTTTGCGGTTTTGTCAACCTGAATTTATATTAAACGAATATTTGATGATGATCTATTAGAGTAGAGGAGGTTGTAGTGATTCTTGTGGGTTGTGTTATAGAGGGTAAGAAGTGGTGAAAGGACATGATATCGAGGAAATTGGAAGTTGGCAGGTGGTCGTAAGCTTTTAACAGATCAATATTAAAGTCACCTAATATACAATATATATATATATATATATATATATATATATATATATATATATATATCTAAGTCTTAGTTGTAAACAACTCTGAGTAGGTTATCTTGGAGGGGCGCTATATAAATTCTCTGAATGAATGAATGAATGAACATGGATAATAATTACCCTAATTCGTCGTTTAAAGCTCCGACATCGTTGCCCGGTGGCCAATAACCACACCAATTACCCTGTGGCCCACAATCTTTAAGCCAAATATGACGCTATAAAGACATTTTCAGTTCAGTTGTAGTCCCTTTTCTGTTCCCTGTTGCGGTGTATCAGCTGGTTTTCATATTAAACGAATATATAATAACTATAATAATGACAAAGTATGATCCGTCAGTTGAGGAAACCGAAGCCATAGCGCCTCATAAGTGTGATGTGAACGACAATTGCTTGGAATGTCTATTTCACTCTACTTAACGTGATTTTTAATGGCATAGCCTACTCCCCCTCCACGATCCGAACTCCACACCATAGGAATTAAACAATAGCCTCTGATTTGTGTGGAATCTGTTGTTGATTCCTCGAGCCAAGTCTCAGTAATTGCGAGAATATCAGTGGACAATAATTGGCTCAGAAGAAAGGCAATTGTTGAAGCATTTAAGGCGATACTCCGACAGTTGATATACATAAGAGATGTCAATTGCCCGTTAGAAGAAAATACTGTCTCTAAGGCCGTAGGAGCAGTGAAGGCGCCAGGATTTCAGGTTGGGAGAGGGGTTAAAACTCCAAGCCCTTCCCTTTTGTCCCCTCCTCCCTGTGATTTGCAGTGATTTCCCACTTTGGGGGGGGCTGAGCCGCAATTAGGGAGGGATAAGCCCCCCTATCCCCCTCTGGCGCCGCCAATGCGTAGGAGTGCTAAATTTGGAGACCAAGGGCCGATTAATGAAGTAGTTGTCGTCTGGGTCCAAATCGTAGTTGAGAGTTAAAAGACGATTTTCTTGGACATCCGTATACTGTATACCTATAATCTTGGTCCCTCCCTTAAACGACCAAGTGACAGGATTACATCAGGTGCATCATTCAAACAATGGACAAATTCATCTTGACAGCTAATATGATTAAAGGGAAAGAGGGTCTCCAAACAACGTGTACAAAACCAAGAGGATGGATCAATTAGGCTCAAGGATGTAGGCCTAATTTGGTGGCATGCCAGGTGGTATCCCTTCCCACAAAGTGCACATACTACTGCCTTGTTCCTACCAATTATACGATGCAGACACACACTACACTTAACTAAGTTCTTTACACTTGGCAGCTCCGGAAAATCTTTGACACGACTCAGCCCTCTTCAATAAGCAGGTGCCCCGCGATCAACTTCGAGAAATTCACATTAACAAATCAGCAGATTCTACGACAAAATATTACACGGTCGTTATAATAAAACGTGTGCATTTCCATTAGTCATTGTTCGTGAGATCAAGATAATAGACAAATTGAAGTTCTTGGTTATCGGGCCATTAATTTTTATCAGATGAATAAATTGGCCAGGTGTTAAGAAAGCTAATGCAGTCCCAATATCAGAGTCTGATGCTGTTGTTTCTTATCGGAGGAAGACAATTGAATTTACAAAAGCAGATACATAATAAATTAATATGCAAAATAGTAATTAATCAACTGCAATTGCTTTGATGCTATAAATGGATCGGTGACTCTGGTAAGTGAGTAGAAGTCTGCAAATACATACGAATTATTTTCAATTAATTACGACCGATTCCTATAAATTGACGAGAAAACTGTCAACGCCGCAGAAGATATCTGTTGAGAAATAAATAAAAAAAATCCGCTGTAGTAGTCCATACGTTTCTTGATACCATCTAAAATAGGACCTTTTAATTTTATAAATTGCGCTCTAATGTTCCTGATTTTATTGACACCATATCAGTTAAGAACTTAAATAAGTTAACTGAACTTAAACAACTGAAAAAATGTGCTGCAGATCTTATTTGGCTACAGTCTCCATAACTTAATTATGCATTCATTTAGACGTCAATATCTGATGACGAAGCATCAATCGATGGCGCTGAGCAATTGTGAATTAAGTACTCGCTTAAGGTCCCTACACAGTAACCGTCTCAGGGGAGGAGGCTTCTGCACTTGATGGACTGCACAGCTGATCCTATCGGAAGAAATTTGAATTGCATCAGGTAATAAGCGAGGTGATAACGTTCGTTTAAATTGCAAGACAGGCCATCAATATACGACAACTGCAGATGTGAGAGTATAAGTTGACTGTTTGAGTGGTAATGTGAAACCGACTGAAAGATTGGCAATCAGGATTAGTCTGCATGTTCTTTTAAGATATCGACAAGACAAAACATCATAGGTAAGCACTTGCCAAATCTTGAAGTCTGAGAACTTACTTATTGTTCTATTTAGCCGAGGCTGGACTGGGAGCGCCTCTGATTAGTTATCTAGTGATCTTGAAGTGGCGCTATATCAGGATTATATCGATTGATTGGCTGATTGATTGACTTAATAATGAATGAATATCTTTATAAGTTACTGTTTTGTGAATATCTTGTGTTAGCATCATATTATAGGCTAAAGAAACGATGACATAAGACAGTCATTAGGGTGTCACGACAATTCTTCTACAGACTTTTCGTCTACGACACTTCGTCTACAGACATTTCGTCTACCGACATTTCGTCTACACAAGTTATTTGATATCGTCACTTTAAAATGGAAGTGGGATTGATGATTAAGAACTTAAATAACTGAAAAAGTGTTGAAATAGAAGCTGGATTGATCGAAATAATTTCCCCCGTAAATAGAAGATGGAAACCAAGCTGGAAACCAAGCTGGAAACATGGATGAAACCAAGTTTACATTCAATAGAAGCTGGATTGATGAAAATAATCTTTTCAGTAATTAGATGCTGGATTCCTGAGAATATTTAGCACGTTTTAGCGAAACTATAATTAAGCGGCCTCTGTTGATTAACCGTAATGGATTCAGATACACTTTGTAGACAAAATATCTGTACACGAAGTGTCTGTAGACGAAGTGTCGTAGACGAAAAGTCTGTAGACGAGTTGTCGCAGAACCATTGTATACTCAGACTAAATGCGAAATCTTTTCTCTATATCCTCATCTCGCTCTTTGCGCTCTTCAGAGCGACTGATCTGTTTGTTCCTAGGACTGCGCTGGCCCAACACCGGGTGTTAGCTGTGGTGGGTCCCTCCATTTGGAATGACCTTCCCCTCACTGAAGGCTAAACTAATGACTGGTTTGCCCTCATCAGTCTCTTGCTCTTTAAAGGCGTTTCTTTTTCCCACTGGGCTTCCGTGCTGAGAGCTCCTCTGAATATGCGACAGGCGCTTTATAAATTACGATACGATATTAATTAGATAACTGGCATTATGCAAATGATTATATGGTAGGATTTTTGGACAGCACTCAATTCCCTTGTTTCCTTGTTTCTTCAGAAATCCAGCCTGAGCAAGATGGCCCTTCTCCAGTCCTGTCTCCTGGTCGTTTGTGCCCTGGTGTCACTTCAACAACTGCCGACGACCGGCGCTCAGGACTCAAATACGCTGAGCAGAATGTCGGCCTCTATCTACGAATTCACTTTTGAGTTCTACAACAAGATCACCGAATCCAACACTGACGGAAATGTTTTCTTCTCGCCAACCAGCATCTACGTTTGCCTGGCGATGCTCTACGCTGGAACAGATGGTGAGACAAAGAACAAACTGTCATCAGCCTTGCATCTGGACAGCCTGGAATTAGCAGACGATATGGAGTTATACACACAGATCAAGATGCTTATTCAGACGCTGCAGAAGACAAATAAGGACTACACTCTGAAAATGGCCAATCGTCTGTTCGCCCTCGATGGGTTGAGTTTCGAACGCGAATTTCTCCGGATAACGAAGAACTACTTTCTGGCCCAATTGCAAGAAGAGGACTTTGACGGAGAACCTTCGAAGTCAAGGTCGGATATCAACAAGTGGGTGTCGAAGATGACATCCAATAAGATTGGAGAGCTTTTCCCGAAAGATGCCATTACAAGCGAGACGATTCTGGTTCTGGCCAGTGCTGTTTATTTTAAAAGCCCCTGGATGAAGATGTTTGAAAAGGGGGAAACCAAACCCGATACGTTCTATCTGGCAAACGGTAAGGAAGTCAAAGTACAGATGATGAGTTTGTCCGACCGACTCAGTTACTTCAACTCGGAGGACTTCGCGTGTCAAGTCTTGGAACTGCCCTACAGCGCCGAGAAGGTATCGATGATTATCATCCTACCGAACGAAGTGGACGGTATTGCTGCCTTGGAGGAGCGTCTCCGAGACAGCTCGATGTCAGAGGTCTTCTACTCCTTGAGACTGGCGTTGGTAAAGCTGTATCTACCCAGACTCGCCATTCAGCAGAGCATGAATATGAAGGAAACGTTCCAAGCACTCGGTATTGATGTCGAAAACGCAGATTTCTCTGGTATCGAAACCTCCCACGCGCTACAGCTGAGCGAGGCGATTCACAAGTCGTACCTAACCGTTAACGAGTCAGGATCGGAAGTAACAGGGGCCACTGGCGAAGCACAGCCTGTTACTATTATCACTGACATACAGGAGTACATCGATTTCAAAGTGGATCGACCCATTCCTGTTTCTTGTGATCGAACAGTCGACCGGTTGCACGCTCTTCCTCGGCCGCGTTACCAATCCGCTGAAGAAAAACTAAGGAACATCTACCAAAGCAGATTTACTTTCACTGTTGCTCTTAACATTTTGCCTGATCATCTGTCCCACTAAAGCCAGACTAAGGAACATCTACAAAGGCAAATTTACCTACGCCATTGTTCTTGGTGTTCACCCAGTCGCCAATCTGTTATAACCAATCTAAGGAGAATCTACTTAACTAAGCAAAGTTATCTACACTAAAGCCAGACTAAGGAACATCGACAAAAGCGAATTTACTTACGCCATGGTTATTGGTGCTTCACATCGATAAAAAAAACCCGCTACAACCTATATATAAGGAGATTCTACCAAAGTAAAGTTGCCTATAACATTGTTCTCGGTATTTCACCTAGTTAAAAATCCGCTACAACCCATGTAGGTCTAAGGAGAATCAACTAAAGCAAAGTTACATTCATGTAGCCTACAAACCATTGTTCTTGGCGTTTCACCTAGATAACAATTCGCTACAACCTATCCAAGAAGAATCTACCAAAGCAAAGTTCTTGGTGTTTAAAAATTCGCTAAAAGTTATCTAAGGAACATCTACCAAAGAAAATTCTATATTTACTTTCAAATTTCTTCAAGACGCTTTTGCCTGTTCATTAAGAACAGATCAACTCTAAATGTTAGTTGCTATTCAATCGCCAATATTTTTCGTGTTCGATTTCTTATAAATACCTTTTCCGATTGGCCTATAGCTCGGCTTGAGAATCAATCGACCTATAGAGCGATTGAAGAAATTCATATGCGTACTTTGAAACAATAGATCACTATTGATATATAATTATTAGGGCCATAATAGAAATTATGAGACTGTAAATTAATCTGTTGGAAGCGAAAAACAATCTGGATGCTTACATGAAAAATATTTGAGCAATTTTCTGTTTCTCTGTTGTTTACTTACACATCATATATATATATATATATATATATTATTTTTATTTTTATTATTTATATATTATTTGCGAACGATATATATGACGGTTAGCCTTTATTGTCAGTGCGCTGTAGCCAGAGTAAATTCGCAAATTCTCCTCATCAACAAGGTATACCTAGACTCGCGATGGACACAACTTAGTGTCAAGGTTTACAGAATTGAAAATCTAATAGCTATTATTATTATGCATTTATCAAGCGCTACTATCTAATGACCAAGTATCAATCGATGACCCTGAAGCAATAATTGTGAGTGAAGGACTTGCTCAAGGTCCTTACACAGTAACCGTCTCAGAGGAGGAGGAG
>JACEVL010000912.1:370839-380839 GCA_020284085.1 Aporrectodea caliginosa | reverse complement strand
TATTACTTTGCCTAATCTCCACTTGGAATATTAGCTCCGAAACAACCAATTTGTGACGTTATAATCGACGTGTTAGAGATTCAGAAAATGCCAATTTCCGCTGAAAAAAATGCTGAGAATTATTATTGTCCATTGCTCTTCAGTAGAGAGCGTTTGATTGTCATGTTGTCACTTTCATTCGGAAATCTGGGGCATATGCTCTATAGGCCTATGGTAACTGAACTTGTAATTTTATCATTCGTTAATTTATAATTTTAATGTTTAGCATTTTTATTTTATTATTATAATAATTATTATTATTAGTGATTTATTGCTACTTTATTATTTAGTATTTGATGTCTGCTAAAGAAAATTATTGAATTATCCTGCTATAGACGCTTTTTATTTAATCTAGTACAACAAACTTTTCATGTAGTTGTAAACAAATGAAAAAAATGTTCTTATACATTATTTCGGACATAACATATAATTTTATCCTGCTTAAGTCTGTACCTTACTGAGTGAGGTTGGCCCACAAAACTTTTAATTTAACAATTCCCGTTTTTCTTCGACCTCAGCCATTGCAACTATAGAGCAATAAATCCTAACTTGAGGCTCTAACATTTGTAAATAATCGTGATATATTCGAAAAAAAATTAATATTCGTAAGTATTCGTTGATGGCTTCACTGTCTCCGTTTTGCTTACGAACTAATTTAAGACTTCCAATTTAAACCAAGTGATGTTGCTGATATCAGATGAGCGACTGTAACATGAAACTATTCTTGTTCTAATGCCTAGTTTTTGGCAATGAATTTTGTACAATTAATCCCGGATTTTTAAGAGTTAAGAATGACCAGAATTTTGTTTAAATAATAGGCTATTCGTTGGCCAGTTTCAATATTCGTCAATATTCGTCAATTTCTACAAATCTTAATATTCGTAATATGCGCACACTCGTTCCATGACTGCAACCTTAAGATATCCTTGGGTGCCCCAAAGTATCTTTCTGACTATATGCGAAAGCCGTTATCTGCGACCTCATCTCGTTCCTTGCGCTCTGCTGATTGGCTAGATCTTTTTGTTCCTAGGACTAGGACTGCCTTGGCTCAACGCCGGGCATTTGCTGTGGTTGGTCCCTCTACTTGGAATGACCTTCCCCTCATTAAGGGCTAAACTAATGACTCGTTTTCCTCTTTGGTCTCTCGTTCCTTAAAGACGTTTCTTTCCCCCCACGGGGTTTTCATGCTGAGAGCGCTTCTGAATAGTTATTCTGAGAGAGAGGCGCTATATAAATCTTTAGATAGAATACAATACAATACAATCCTTATTTTTAGCGACAAACTGCAAGATCTCCTGGAGACCTTACCAACAAAGAAAATGCATTCTTCACTTGTCGTATTCAGCCCACGACTGTCGCTGTTCGTGATAGCCACAGCGATAATCCTCGTCGCCAACGTTAACGGAATTCGTCAGAACAAACTTGCGACGGCCAACAATGACTTTGCCTTCAGCCTATACAAGGCGATCGAGAGGTCCAATACAGGAAGAAACGTCTTTTTCTCACCCGTTAGTATCTCCGTTGGCCTTGGGATGGTGCATGCGGGAGCCGCTGGAGAGACGAAAACCCAGCTGGCCTCGGTGATGGGGTTGAGTGAATTCACCCCGGATTCCGTAAACACGGAGTTCCGCGACCTTCTGGAGACTTTGAACGCCCCGGGGAACAACTACACCCTGTGGGCAGTTAACAGGTTATTCGGTCAGAAGGGTTTCGGCTTTCGGAGGGAGTTCCTTCAAGTTACGGATGATTATTACCGAGCCGCCCTGGAAGCTCTGGACTTCCGTGGTCAGCCGGAGAAATCCCGGATGCAGATCAACGACTGGGTTGCGATGAAAACTGCGGACAAGATCAAGGATCTCCTTCCGGATGGGGCTATTGATGACTCCACGATTCTCGTTCTTGTCAACGCGATCTACTTCAAGGGCCTCTGGTCGAACCCGTTCGATAAGAGTGCCACGAAGCAGAGGACCTTCCATTTGTCCCTCAACAAGCTGGCCAGTATGGAGATGATGACGATGGACGCCAGGGACCTCGAGTACTTCGACTCCGTCCCACTGAGATCCGCCGTCCTTGAACTGCCGTACGTCGGAGGTCAGGCGTCGATGTTCATCTTCCGACCCAACGACATCGAGGGGTTAAACTGGGTGGAGAGCCAGCTCAACGCTCAGACGCTCGATGAGGTATTCAACAGCCTACGAACGGAGAAGGTAAGTTGTAACGTCGGCTTTTCTCTGAAGAAACAACCTCTGTTTACTTGTGTATATTATTATATATAGCGAACACTATAATACAATGCAAAGCCATGCAATATATATTCTTCATTTTACTACCTTCCTTTTGCTTTTGCTGCTGCTGCTGCTGCTGCTGCTGCTGCTACTACTACTACTACTACTACTACTACTACTACTCCTACTACTACTACTACTACTACTACTAGCTACTACTACTACTACTACTACTACTACCACTACTACTACACTACTACTACTACTGCTACTACTACTACTACTACTACTACTACTACTACTACTACTACTACTACTACTACTACTACTACTACTACTACTACACTACTACTACTACTGCTACTACTACACTACTACTACTACTACTACTACTGCTACTACTACTACTACCACTACTACTACTACTACTACTACTACCACTACTACTACTACTACTACTAGTACCACTACTACTACTACTACTACTACTACTACTACTACTACTACTGCTGCTGCTGCTGCCACTACTACTACTCAACTACCATTACCACTGCCACCACAACCACCTCCACCACCACTACTACTACAGCTACTGATGCTGCTGCTACAACTACTGCTGCTGCTGCTGCTGCTGCCATCACTACTACCACTGCTACCACTACTACTACTTCCACTACCCACAATGCTATTACTACTGCTACCAATACTACTTCTACTACCATTACTACTGCCACCACATACCACCACCACCACCACTACAGCTACTGATGCAGTGATGCTACTTGGACTGATCTTCTGGATGTTAACCTACTCACGTCTTGATTTTGTTGCACCATCGGTTGATTCTTATGTATAATATACTGCGCTATAAACTACAAGACTGAAACACCATTACATTACAATGACAACAAATTCCTCTGATTAAAGGTCACAGTAACGTTGCCAAAGTTCGTGCTGGACCAAGGAGTGGCACTGAAGCAGTTCCTCCAGGAAATCGGAATCGTCAACCTCTTCGACGGCCCCAAGGCCGATCTGTCGGGCATCGACGGTACCAAGAACCTCGTGGTCACGGAAGCGATGCACAAGGCTTACGTGGCCGTGGACGAGGAAGGCACAGAGGCAGCTGGATCGACTGGGATCGTCATCAAGGTCAAATCCGCTGGACCGAATACGATCGAGTTCGTCGTCGACAGGCCCTTCCTGTTCCTCATCGCGGACAAGACCACAGGGACGGTTCTCTTCGTCGGGAGGCTGACCCAACCTCCACAGCAGGGCGATGGGAACATCGGGGAATTCGGGAGAACGGGGGCACAGCGCTACGCCGGGTCCTCGACGACGATGAGGCCGACCGTGGCGTCGTGGCTCGCGGCGGCGCTCCTCACAGCGGCCTTCGTGGATGCTCTACGTCGCTTGTAGGAGAACGAACCTCTCTGGCGCTATATAAATTTCAGCAACGGCTACTTTTCGCTATGCTATACCTTTGAGTTTCCAAGCAATGTATAAAATTGAAAGTGAATAGGTTGGTAAAGTCGAACAGGAAGTAGACTTGTACAGTAGAAAGTTTAGCTACAATCCTTTTCGCTATGCTACAGCTGTGAGTTTCAAAGCGATGTATAAATTTGAAAGTGAATAGTTTGGTAAAGTTGAATTGGAAACACACTTATGCAATAGAAATTTCAGCTACGTCTACTTTTTGCTATTCTACGTCCTGTGAGTTTCCAAGCAATGTATAAAATTGAATATAAATAGGTTGGTTAAAATTGAAAGTGAACGAAAGTGAATAGGTTGGTAAAATCGACCATGAAATAGACTTAAGCAATAGAAATTTCAGCTACGACTACTTTTTGCTATGTTATACCTGAGAGTTTCCAACGAATACATAAAATTGAAGGTGAATAGGTTTCTAAAAATGAATAGGATACAGACTTGTGCAATAGAAATTTCAGCTACGACTACTTTTCGCTATGCTACAGCTGTGAGTTTCCAAGCCATGTATAAAGTTTGAAGGTGAATTATAGGTTTGTAAAGTCGAACAGCATACACACTAAGTCTTGTGCAATAGAAATTTCATCTACGACTAGGCCTACGTTTTGCTTGGCGTTGGCGCTATATAAATTTCAGTAACTGCTAATTTTCGCTAAGCTATACCTGTGAGTTTTAAAGGAATAATTAAATTTGAAAGTTAATGGGTTGGTAAAAGTGGGACTGGAAACAGACATGTGCAATAGAAATTTCAGCAATGGATACTTTTCGCTATGCTACATCTGTGAGTTTCCAAGCAATGTTTGAATGTAAATAGGTTGGTTAAAATTGAATGTGAATAGGTTGGTTAAATTGAAAGTGGATAGGTTGGTAAAATCGAACATGAAACAGACTTGTGCAATATAAATTTCAGCAACTCTTCGCTATACTATCATTGCTAGTTTCGAAGCAATATAGAAAATTGAAAGTGAATAGGTTGGTAAAATTGAACATGAATTAGACTTGTGCAATAGAAATTTCAGCAATGGGTACTTTTCGCTATGCTATGCCCAAAGATGTTAGAGCCGTAGGCTAAGATATGACACTTCCTATCTCCTCTGTGTATTCGGCTTGGGTGGTGGTCAAAGTACACAAACCCGTGGCGCCTCTAGTGACCGGATGGCCCGCTTCTTAGCAACGATAGACGCGGCATTTCACTTTCTACGACAAATACCGGACAATTGCAGCCGCCGTAAACTAACACATTTAAACATTATATTAAATATTTTAGTAATAATAAATACAAATTATATAGTAATGTGTTTTATTATAAGTTTTATGCTTATAACGCGTGCTGCTTTTACAGGCACTTCGACAATGCAAATGCACCGTCGTGCTTTTACAGTGGTTGCGCCATCCACCTCGAACGGTCCTGGTTTAATCGAGATGTTAACAAGAACTTATATTTCTTCTCTGCACATAAATTTTTCCACAGTTCAATAATAGATTTTATTGTAATCTGCCAGCCTAAAATGCAGGGCAGTTCCTTCTTTGACCTGGCAGGTTTTAAGACTTGCAAGTAGGCCAATATGTCTTGGAAGAACACATCATGACCACTACCATTAGAAACCGCATGGCCCATGGGTTGTGAACTCTTTATTGTTCGGCTATTACAAGCATTAAAAATCTTGTCAAACAGATCAATAAATTTTGCAGTATGTTCTGCATCTCTGTCCAACTTTCCAAGATGACAAAGCGTTTCAATACCTGCTGCCACAGAGTGACTAAGAACTTGTGCTGCAAGATTAACACGCATACTAGTAAATGGAGGCATATCAAGATGCTTATCTGTCAGACGAGGTGCCATTCTAATAGGCAGATTTCTGTCAAATGCATAAAATTCAGAAACATGCTTCCAACACACATTTTGCCTATTTTCTCCAGAACTAGATACAAAGTCATGTTTTTTAAAGTTGTTTCGTATGTTTTTAAGCAAATGTGGTGGATCATAAATCACATATACTTTTTTGCAACCATGAAACAGAAACGGTTGAGAAACAGACACTTTTTCTAATGTTTCCATATAACATCTGTTTGTGGGTCCCTGATCACATATAACAGCTTTAGGAAGTAACTCTATTTCTTCCAACTTTGCCAGACAATCATGCAAAAGCTGCCTCAAAATTGTTGGTTTGACAGACCCACTTACAAAAAAGTAAGCAAGAGGCTGCTTCCATTTAACCGAAACTCCACGCAACATAAATACGAGAACATGGTCAGCTATACACTGAGTAGTTCCAAGTATACCAAAATCCTCAAAACCGTCTATACAATCCCGCTCCCTGTTGTATACCAATTTTCGTTTTAATGACATTTCATCAAACATTAGCACACAGTCTTTAGCCTTCTCAGAGGCTTGCTGCATCTTTATTTTTAAGGTATCAAACAATTGCTTGCTAAAGCCGGGATAAAGGCTGCAATTTTGGAGCGTTCGCTGCAAAGTCCTTTTTGATGGCATACAGAAAATATTTTGCAACAGCTTGTAAGATTTCCTGCTTTGGTAAAAAACAGACATTGCAAACATTTTTTCGTCAACTGTCCAACGTCTACCATGTTTTGAAACAAGACCCATATTTATCTGAGTCTTCAGAAAAGAGACAGTAGATGGGGAAGATGGTTGCACAGTTCCGCTATAAGACGGTCACAGGAAGCAGCTTCTTGCTTACGTGTCAAGCCACTGTTGTATTTTGATTTCTGTTTATCCTTTTCTTTTTGTCTCCTCAGTTGATTTCGTAGTCTGACAATTTCATTCTTCAGTTTCTTTTTGTCTGAAGAGTTAAATGAGAATCTCCTGGAGCAACCTTCAGACTGGTCATTTACAAGTTCCAGGTTAGCAGACGATGAAGCAGGCAAAACATTGCTGACAGTGACAGCTGCAGAAAAAGGCTCTTTTACAACAAGAACTTCATTAGTAATGTCCTTGTGTTCAGAAGGAATGTTTTTAAGTCCTGGTGATTTGCTGCTTTTGGCCGAAGCATTCAGCTCTGGTGCATGTTTGACAACATGTCGTCGTTTTTCTGTGACTGGTGCTGGCTTATTTGGAACATCAAACAGTGTTGGGACGGCATTCCATATAAGCTTGTCATGTTTAGAGTTCATAAACTGCGAATCTTCGAAATGCCTACTGCACAGACGGAAGGTTTTGTTTAGCACTTCAACACTTTTGCAGTCCAGATCTTTACGCCGTGTGTTGACTCTCCACTTCTTACACCTGTTCTCACATAATAAAATAATAACAGCATATAACTATGCAGTTCGTATCATAGAATTTTGCAATGCATGTTATAAGCAAATTTAGTTGCGTATTGAAAATTTCATGGGGTGGCATGGCCAGAATGGCCCTGAGATCTGCCAGTGGTTAGTTTTTCCGTTACTATTGGGTCCTCTGGACCCGGGAAAGTCGCAGGACTTCACATTGCCGTAACTACAATACAATACAACTAACTGCCTTTGATATCACCCTTCTTCCAAAGGTGGCCCAAATATCAGAAGTGCACATGCCTTGGCGGCGAAGAGGCAATTATATTGCAGAGCAATTGTGCGCGAAGGACTTGCTCATGGTCCGTATGTATCGATGAGGATCGAACCCGTATTCTCCACGTTGCAGGTTAACCGCTCTAACCAGTCGGCCACCGTGCCACATTAGCAGCTCTGACTGAATTTAGCGTGGTGTGGCACGTGGGTGCCCAATATGGTGCCTTTTGTGCAGCTGATTTACAGTCTCCGACACAGACAACCCACACCTCAAAATTATGATTATTTAGTACAATGGTCAAAATTGGTCATTCAGAATCAGAAGCCTACCACTCAGAAGTTACTAGTCAATCTTGGAATCTCTTTGCTAGTCAGATGACACATGCAGTGAAGGGACACAAAAAATATAATTGCAACTGTGGGGCCCCTAAGTGGTGGTGGCTTCTGAGCTGGTTGTTAGGTATAGGCCCTATATAAATGGACTGGGGAACATAAAGCTACATTTCAAGCTTGAATCAGAATTAAGCATTTGATCACTGCACAAACATCACTCTAGCAACGCAAAGTTTCACCCTGGAGTTTTGTTAGTATTTTTATAGCTTCAGAAAAATTGTTTACCAATAATTTATTCGAGCGGACCGAGTCCTGAGAAGTGTGTCAAGCACCCTATATCACCGACAGCAGTCGGCATGCAACCATTTATTAAAATAATTGATAGGTTACTTTATACATACCTCGCGGCATCTTTCGGAAATCTATGTAGTGAAATATTTTGAGAATTGTACGTCCTTACGCTACAATTAATTGCAGCACAACAATTCCCTCCTCGCTTCGAAGCCATGTTGTTGATAACGTGGCCATCCGTTCGTTTGGTGGCGCCACACATCCCAAGGTAGGTGAGGTGTGCATTCAGATGCATGGAGTGTCATATCTTAGCCTACGGCTCTAACATCTTTGCTATGCCTGTGAGTTTCCAAGCAATGTTTGAATGTAAATAGGTTGGTTAAAATTGAATGTGAATAGATTGGTTCACATTGAATGTGAATATGTTGGTTAAAATTGCAAGTGGATAGGTTGGTAAAAGTCGAACACTACACTGACTTGTGCAATAGAAATTTCAGCTACAATCCTTTATGCTATGCTACATATCTGTGAGTTTCCAAGCAATGCATAAAATTGAAATTGAATAGTTTGGTAAAGTCGACCAGGAAGTAGACTTGTGCAATAGAAATTTCAGCTACGACTATTCTTTGCTATGCTACATTTATGAGTTTCAATCAATCAATCAATGTTCGTTTATTATCAGTACAGAATGACATAGACGCATTTCCGCTTACAAGTAAATTGAGTTCAGTACAGAACATTTTGAGCTTGTTTGTGTTCTGGTGACCAGGATTAATATATTATTTTTCTTGAAAGGACTCTGGTAATGTTATATCGGTCATCCTTGCGAGGGAGATTAAAGTTGTGTGGTCGTGGCCGGAGCAATACATAAAATTGAAAGTGAATAGGTTGGTAAAATCGAACTTTTATAATAGAAATTTCAGCTACGATTACTTTTTGCTACGCTACATCTGTGAGTTTCAAATAATTTACAGAAATTGAAAGTGAACGAGTTGAACAAGTTGGTAAAATGGAACAAGAAACCGACTCTTTACGCTATAAAAATGTCAGCAACGGAAAATGTTTTGTCTATGCTATGCCTCTGATTTTGGAGCTTGATTTATTTACATACAGAGACTTACAGATAGACATGTTATCTGCCGTATGGCATTGTGTTCAGTTACGAACTGTGGAATGAGGATATTGTCAAAATATAGTTGTTTTATATTGTATCATAAGTCCAACGTGCAGCAACTTCACATGGTTCAGATCTCTTTGACATGAGTCGTAACTAATAATCAAGATACATGTAAACTTATGGCCTCTGTACTTAAATCATTGATTTGGGTTTCTGCATGACCGCGAGTCTAACAACATCTTATGGGAACAACGACCGTTGCAATAACGTTGGCGTGACAGAGCCCTTGGATTTCAATTCGACAGAGGTACCCTTGAAAACTGGATTTGCTCGGGCTTAAAAAAACCTTTGAACTGCGGCCAACAGCAATACTTTAAATCAGTCGTATGTTCCTCAGAATCAGCATTAGACGTCCGAATGCCTTTCACTGGACATTCCTAAAACTTCGCGGTTCTTGGTTAAGGGGCTAACTGGGCTGCTGGACATGGGTTTTGTAAATCACGTCCTATATCCGTTTTGCTTAGTATCTCTCTCTGTAAGCTATAAATTTTAATTCATTTTGCTTAATATATATTATATATATCCCTAAGAAATATCCCGAATAAATTAGGAAGGGTTTAGGTCAATGGTTAACACTCAGGAACGAAGAGAAGAAGATCAGCATGGATAGGATATCAGTTTCCGTTACCCTCCCAAAGCGCATCAGACACTGTGCCGGTGTCTGATAGAAGTTACTAATAAATTATAGGTTCAAAGACAACAAAAGGAATTGATGAACATGCTTTTCTTTAAGTAGCCAGAACTATTCCACGTTTCGAAACAACAATTATTGATTGTTCGTGATATATTAATATACCGCCTTAAATCTCGAGAAAAGTGGTTCTAGTCAAGAGTCCTAAACATAGAATTCTTTAATTATTATTACGTATTGTTTAAGAGTCACTATCTAATGATGAAGCATCAATGGATGGCGCTGAGCAATTGTGAGTGAAGGACTTGC